>JAOXJP010062051.1:0-15625 GCA_025762735.1 Platanus orientalis | reverse complement strand
TCCTTTCCGCTTCTGGAACTCCGCATGCGGCTCCCCTTCAAAATTCTTGGTTCCCTCAGTCAAGTCAAATAAACAAATAAGTACAAAACTACGCATCTCAAACACGGCAAAAGAACGGTCTATCGCTGGTAAACCAGGCGAAGCTTTCGATCTACCTGCCGTCCCTTCGCAGCCCCGCCCGATTGCCTCCTCGCTTGGGGCGTTAAAATAGGGGAGGTTCTCCATCGTCCTCCACTCCTTCCCTCTCATTTGCTTTTCTGATTTGTGAACAAAATTGATTGTTCTCTTCATTTCATTTCTCTCTGTTACCCTTCGTTCCATTCGTTTGCCATCTGAAAAGTTTGGGTTTTTCTGGGATCAAACTCGTCAAACGCCAAACTATGATTCGGAAGATCGTCCTCCGTTACCCTTCGTTCAACCGTCGTCAACCGCTCCTAACAAACCAGTTGCCGACCCCGAAGGTGCGGTTGGCTGAGGTGGCCGGAGGGACCACCGCCGAGTGCGCGGCGATATGCTGCTGCTGCCCGTGTGGTCTCTTGAACCTATTCGTCCTCGCCGTGTACAAGTTGCCGGCCAAACTCTTGCGGAAGGCTTTGAAGAAAAGGAAGAGGAAGGGACAAGGGATAAAGAAGAACGGGCTGCTGCTGCAGCGGCGAAGGAGCACCTGCGGCTGCAACGAAACGGTGGTGGTCGATATGTGTACCATCGATGAGTTGGAGAAATCGGGCTCTATGGACAAGGAAGTTCTGGATTTGGAGGAGGAGATGTGGGATAGGTTCTGTAGTACTGGGTTCTGGAGGAGTCATTCGCAGAGGGAGTTGTAACGGTAAAAGTAACTGTCTCTTCATTCTCTTTATTGGCAGTTGTACTCTCTGGATTTGCAGAAGTTATATGTGGGGTTGGTTTTTGAAGGGATTTAGTAAATGAGGAGGATATTCTTTTTCAATGTACAGAAAATGTTAGATGTTTAGTGAAACAACATACATTTTATGATCTTTGTGGTTGGTTGTCAATTGGAATGAAATCATTTCATTCTCGTTTGTCATAGGTTTTTTTTTTTTTTTTTTTTTGGATAAATACAAACGGACTTGGCAAGATTATGAGCTGCCCAGTTTGCCTCCCGGCGTACAAAAGAGAATAAACATTTTTCAAAAGACTTGGGCACTTCTTTATATTCTGAGATCAAATGTTTAACCTCCATGGCCATTGAGATACAAATTGATTCAGCACTTGGATTACCTGTAATGAATCACTTTCCATGATAATATATGGTAGGGACTGTTGGCCGGTCCCGATTAGCTTGACACTGAAACCCTCGACTCCAAATAACCCCGATCATCATTCAAGGTACTTAGCACCCAAAAGACCACCCGCGGCCCTAGGGCCCCTTGGTTCCTGGGGAGACCCCGGCTATAGGAAGTGATGAACCCGACCGACTCAACCTAAGGATAAGCATGATCCAAAAACCATTAGAATATCCTCTGTAATAGACTTGTCAATTCTGCGAAAAGGACAGAGAAGGCATAAGAGACATAACTCAGGACATTAACAGCAATACCACAAAAGAACGTGGGGAAAGCGACATACGAGAACGTGGGAAGAATGCGACATACAAAATCTGCCCTGATATGTCACTACTCGAGTCTATAAATACGGATACCACTTCATCTTCTAAGTATGAGACATCAGAAACCCTAATAGAAGAGAGCTCTACTTTCTACACTTTCCCCACTATCTAACTTAGTCGTGGGAGAGCTAGAAGCCGGCACCCTGCTGCCGCCTAGCTTCCTGACTTTCACTTGTTTTGTGTGCACAAAGCCCACCTCACCAAGGAATTGGGTCAACCGTGAGACCATCTACGCAGCGTAAAGGAGTCCGCTACACTAATACGTCATTAGTTGGCACCGTCTGTGGGAAATCTTCATTTTTTCAGCAGAACCTAAAGTCCACATAGTTGAAACCAAATCAATGGCAGCTCAAAACGACCAAGTTAATGGAGTTGACTGACTGAAAACCTCTATCTCCGATAGAGCTCGCCTCGAAACCCCAAGGGTAGACGTGCTTGAGTGAAAAATCTAGGGGCTGACAGCAAATGTGTAACTATTGATGGAATAGAACCGGGAGATCATACTAGAACTGAGAGGTCGGAAGACCACACCAGGCAATGGTGATACAGGGCAGCCAGGGTCTCACGTCCCTCTAGCCCGAAGCCATGACCAAGGACGTGAAGACGAAGCTCTGAGTATCTCGGTCTCCTAGTTTCGAGAAGTAAGTCGCCATAAAGAGAGGGTTTGCATCCCAGACTCTTGGGAGGAAAATATAGAAGACGTGAGAAAAGAGATGTCGACGATGAGGGAAGCCTTAAAAAGAAAGTTTCCAGCTACCATCGACGAGATAATCCAGAGAACGGACCCCTCCCTGACAAGTTTAAGTGGCCATAAATGGAGATGTTCAACTGAGGCAGGGACCCATTAGGCCACTTGGAGGCCTACAAGACGCACATGAACCTTCAGGTGACCCTAGTGAAATAATGTGCAGAGTCTTTCCAACTACAATCAAGGGGTCCGCCAATGTATGGTTCAGCCGGTTGAAGCCTAGCAACATCTCAAACTTCACAAAATTAAGCCGATAGTTCGTTGGTTATCTTATCGGCGGCCAGCGACACTGGAAGCCGGCCACCTATCTTCTGAATATCAAGCAGATTAAGGGGGAATCCCTACGAGACTACATGTCTAGGTTTAACAAAGAAATGTTGCAAGTAGACGATGTCGAGGAAAAAATGATTGTGGCCACTCTGATAGCAGGGTTGCTACCCTCCAAATTCTTGTTCTCTCTATCTAAGAACCCTCCGTCCTACATGGCCGACCTCATGGTAAAGGCACAACAACACATGAATGCTAAGGATACCCCTAACACCTAGCGGAAATAGGACGCCAGACCTAATTCACAACCCGACAAAAGAAAGAGGGAGCAGCAACAGACACCGCGGGAAGGCAGAGGTGGTCGGGTTGGGAAAAGCAACAACAATCACAGGACGAGGCCATGGGTCAACCTTCGCCCAAGTAAGTTTCAAAACTATATCCCTTTTAATGCACCTGTGGAACAAGTATTCCTCCACATCAGGGATGACCCAAGCATCAAACGGCCCGAGAGGATCCGACCCCCCCAGAGAAGAGAAGCTACAACAAATACTGCCATTTCCACTAGGACCATGGCCTCGACACCAAAAACTGTTTTGACTAAAAGGAGCAGATAGAAGCCCATATTTAACGAGGGCAACTACAGAGTTTATCGCAGGACGGTAGCAGGTCAGGCACCAGAACACTTGCCAAGACCCTCCTCCTTGACAAGAAATAAGGCATGAAGGGCCAATCAGGGAGATAAAGGTGATAGCTGGAGGGTTCACGGGGGGAGGAGAATCCAGTTCGACAAGGAGATCACATGTGAGGCAAATTCGAGCAGAAAGAGACCAATCACTGATGATGACAAAGAGGCCAGCAAAGCATCTCAAGTCGGAACATTCTCCCATCACCTTCTCCATAGAAGATGCCCGAGGGATGAGTCAACCGCATGATGACCCCCTAGTGGTGACATTAGTAATTTCTAACTCTCTCACGCATCGCATCCTAATCGACAATGAAAGCTCAACGGACATTTTGTACCTCCCTGCCTTTGATCAAATGGGTATTGAGCGAGATAAACTCAAGCCTGTCCAAACGCCATTGGTAAGGTTCATGGGCGACCGGTTGCTCCCACTAGGAATGGTTAGCTTACCGGTCACAGTCGATACTAGAGACCGATACACAACCCAAGTGATAAATTTCTTGGTTGTCGATTGTCCCTCAGCCTACAATGCAATACTCGAAAGGTCGCCATTGAAACAACTTAGGGCAGTCACCTCGACATATCACTTGTTGATGCGCTTCCTGACTGAGGAGAGACAGCCCCCCAAAAAAAGCATGTCCATCGATAGCCTAAAGGTTCACGATAAGAGGACCTATGTAATAGTAGAACCAGGAGGAGAGCTAGAAGACATTGTGCTCAATCCTAATGCGCCTGATGGTGTCACCCAAGTAGGATCAGACTTGTCAGGAGGGTTCAAGGCTTGGCTACGGGACTTCCTTGTCAAGAATCAAGATGTGTTCTCTTGGATGCATGAGGATATGCCGGGAATTGACCCTCGGGTGGCTGTGCACAGGTTGAATGTAGACCTAGCCTCGAGGCCCCTGAAGCAAAAAAAAATAAAAAAAAAAATTGCCCTAGAATGAAATCAAGCAATTACAAAAGAGGTAGAGAAATTGTTGGCGGTAGGTTTTGTGAGGGAAGTCCGCTACCCAGACTGGTTGGCAAATGTAGTTATGGTGTAAAAGCCGAGTGGAAAATGGCGCATGTGCATCGGCTTCACTGACCTCAACAAAGCATGCCCAAAGGACAACTTCCCACTCCCGAGGATCGACACCCTGGTTAACTCGACGGCCGGCCACGAAACCCTCAACTTCATGGATGCCTTCTCACGATATAATCAAATAAAGATGCACGAGCCCGATCAAGAAAAAACTGCCTTCATCACTGACTGCAGACTCTATTGTTACAAGGTCATGCCCTTTAGACTGAAGAACACGGGAGCCACCTACTAGAGGCTCGTTAATAAGATGTTTAAAGGCTAAATTGGGAGGAACGTTGAGGTGTATGTAGAAGACATGTTGGTTAAGAGCCTTCAAGCTTAGCAACACCTCTCAGACTTGAATGAGACCTTCCAAACCTTGAGGAAGCATAATATGAAGCTCAATCCTAGTAAATGTACCTTCAGTGTGTCAACTGGGAAATTCCTTGGATTCATGGTATCTTAGCAAGGAATAGAGGCCAACCCTGAGAAAGTAAAGACCATACTCGACATGCAAGATCCTGGGAACACAAAAGAAGTACAACACCTAGTAGGGAGGGTCACCGCATTAAGAAAATTTATCTCCCGGGCCATAGACAAGTGTTGCCCTTTTTTCACTTGTTAAAGAAAGCCTTCTACATGGGATGAGGAGTGCGACAAGGCCTTCCAGGACCTCAAGGACCACCTTGTCCATCCGTCACTTATCAACCAGCCAAAGCAGGGAGAGATTCTCTACTTATATCTATCGGTGTTAGAGACGATGATGAGCTCAGTATTAGTAAGAGAAGAGGTCGGGGTGCAAACATCAGTATACTACACCAGCAGGGCTTTCAGGGGTGTAGAGGAAAGGTGCCCAAGGGCAAAAAAAATGGCTTTTCATACTAATTGTCACTGCTTGACAATTGAGGCCCTACTTCTAGGCCCACGCCATCCGAGTCTTGACAGATCAGCAACTCAGAACCTTACTGCACAAGCCAGAGACCTCGGGGAGACTAATCAAATGGTTGATAGAGTTAAGCAAATTTGACATTGACTACCACCCTCAAGGAGCCATCAAAGGCTAAGTTGTGGCAGACTTTATTGCTGAGTATACCTATATGTCAGACATTGAGGCCAAAATACAAGACAAGCGACCAGAAGAAGCAGATCAGACGAAATGGGTCATACACGTTGACGGTTCTTCCACTAAGAGTGTAGTTGGGAGGAATCATCCTGATCATGCCAAAGAAAAGCAAGCTCGAGTATGCTATAAGGTTCAGGTTCAAAGCAACCAATAATGAAGCCGAGTATAAGTCAATGATCACAGGGCTACGCCTCACTCGCGCACTCAAGGTTGGAAAAGTAAAGGTCAAGAGCAACTCCCAATTGGTGATCGAGCAAGTATAAGGGGAATATGGGGTGAAGATGGCCGAATGAAATAATATCTCGCCATTATGGAAAAGCAAAAGTCCTAATTCAGGCATTTCAGCATACAACGGGTCCCTTGAGGGGATAATGAAGAGGCCAACAGGTTATCCAAACTAGTGTCATCCATCTCAGAGAACTTAGCCCCCAGGATCATCGTAGAACACCTTTCCCAACCAAGTATAAAGGTAAAGGAGGACAGGGAGGTCAACATGAACAACCCCGAGCCCGAATGGGGTAATCAGATCATAAGATACTTGAAGAATGACCAGCTACCAGAGGATAAGGAGTAAGGCCTTATAATCAGCCTCAACCTATTAGTAGAAAAAATAGCTAAAGTCACACTACGGACAACTGCCTACAAGAAAAAAATGGCCAAGTATTACAATTCCCGAGTCTAGACAAGAAGATTTATAATTGGTGATTTAGTACTTAGGAAGGTGACCCTAGCAACACAAGACCCGACTGAGGGAAAGCTAAGACCAAATTGGGAAGGGCCTTACCGAGTAACACGCTGCAATAGACCTTGAACCTACCACCTTGAGACGATACAAGGGGAGCCCTCAACACAACCTTGGAATATAGAACACTTAAGAAAGTATTATCAATAAAATTTTGTTATCATTCTAACTATTGAAATGATCTAACTATGCTAGATTGACAACGTTTTGGGCTACAAGACTAGCCCCAGGTTACAAGACTAATCCTCAGGTCACAAGATTGACCCCGAGCCACAACATTGGCACGTTCTTCCAACTCAGCCTACAAGACTAACCCTTAGATCACAAGATTGACCCCGAGCCATAAGACTGGCACGCTCTTTTAGCTTAGGCTACAAGACTAGCCCAGGGTTACAAGACTAATCCTCATGTCACAAGATTGACCCCAAGCCACAAGACTGTCGTGTTCTTCCAGCTCAGGCTACATGACTAGCCATAAGCTATAAGACTAGCCCCGGGTTTCAAGAGTAACCCTCAGGTCGCAAGGTTGACCCTGACCTACAAGACTGACATGCCCCTCCAACTCGAGCTACAAGACTAGCCCCAGGTCACAAGACTAACCCTCTAGTCACAAAGATGACCCCGAGTCGCAAAATCAAGCGACCTCCCAGTTAATGAAACGTAAAACAAGGGAGAAGCCTCATAAGTCCACAAGAAAAACACAAGTCAGGTTAAAGTAAAGGCATCACAACCCGAGTCAACTCTCTTTCACCAAGTAAGTACATCTATACCCCCTCGCGTATGACTAAAAACTAGACAGGTATCTACGAAAACCCGATGGCACTAAAAACGAAAGGCTCAAGCCTAAAAGAGTATCACTGGGAATCCTTAGGTACCAAAGATTGCGAGGGACCTAATAGGGCTCCATATTATTATCAAGATGATCTCATACTTAGAAAAATTTTATTGGTTAAACTACCTATATCTATTGTCAAAGAGCTGACCTCAAGGGATCCCTATACTTAGAATATTTTGCATCCAACCCCCCCACTCAAGAAACAGTCAATTACCCCAAGATGCACTCACACTTAGATAAAGTTTTGGGTTACCCACTCCAGCCTACCTAAGCATACACATGAAACACAATAAAAAAGCGCCAAGACACACGTCAACACTTAGAAAATTTTAAAGAGAAGTATCGTAGACAAATGATGTAAAAAGAAGAAAGCATTTCATTTACACATAAGAACATTATAAAGTCAAAAAAATGTCTAAAAGTGCAATTACACCTTGGGGTTGACATCCCCCAAGGCCACCTCCCCTAGGACTACATCTACCTGGCCGGCCTCTACAACTTCAAGCACCACTAGCTCCGACTTCCCCCTCAGTCATTGTATTGTGCCCTCCCTTGACAACCCCTTCGTCGACCATGATATCTCCCATGACCGATCCCTCTTCTTCCTCATCCTCGACCTCAGGCTCTTTAGGCTTGACAAACAAGAAGTCAATATCGGGGAATTGCTCAGTCGCAATGTCCCGGAACTCCTCAAACCCTTCCCAAAAGCAGTCGACCTTGACAAGGCCAAAAGCATCAGAGGCTAAGTATTGGGCTTCAGCTGCCCCTAGGGCTGCAAGGTTATCCAAAAAATTACCGTGTTCCAGTATGCATCGTATCCAAAATAAGCTTATCCAGTCCATTTATATAAATATTCGTTATAAACAGTTAGGATACGGATATATATTGTTTCATTCCGGTTAATATCCGTTTCGTAAAAATATAACAATATAGAGAATATAAAGAATAGATTGTTGAATTTAAAACTAATCCAGCAATCATAAATAGCCTAATAACTAAAACCCTTAAAAATATATCAACTATTTACTTCATATTTGTTCCATCTTGATCCATTTTGGCACCCATAGGTATACAGCATCGAAGATTTTGGAGAGGATAGACATGGGTTAGGGAAGAATGCACTAATGATTGTGACAACATATTGGAATTGCCTTTCAATTTTTTTCTTTTCTGGATATCCAAAATCCGGTCTAAAATTCGAATTTTTTAAACAGTTATGATACGGTATAGTTTTATAATATCCATGAGAATAGGATACGGAAGAGGATATGCTCATATCCGGTCTGTATCCGGTCCATTTGTAGTCCTAGCTTACCCAAGGACCTCCTCCCTCATCTCTTGCCTTTTTCTCTCTCTCTGCCTCGGCCTTGAGCATACCCGTTCTAAGGTATCGGCTACAAATTTTTTCATCGTGCTCTCGATGGCCTTGTTGAAATCATTCTCAACCTTGATACGATGATTCCTCTCACTTCCTAGCTCGTCCCTGGCCTGGAGAACATCCCTCTCAGAGTCTCACAATTGAGTAGTTAACTCTCAATGCAGGTCTCCTGCTTAGTGACCTTAGCCGCCATGCTGGCACAAGAGTTTTCAGACCATTTCAACTTCTTCTTGAGGTCATTGACAATGGCCTTTGCCTCCTCCTTGAGGGCCAAGTTCTCATTTCTTGCCCAGGCAAGGTGGTTTAGATGCTTGGCCCTGACTTGCTTGCAGAATTTATGCCTCTGAATGGAGGACACCATCAGGGCCATGGTCTGCAAAAAATAAAATCAAGTTAGTACCGGGTACTTATAAAAGAAAAGAGAAAAAATGATAAAGGGTAAGGAGTTTTACCTTGGCCATGGATTGCATCACGTCCTTGTGCACACCAGTCGTGTAGAGATTCTTTTGCAAGTACTCAAGGTCAGTCCAAGGAACACCCCCTAGGAGATAGTCCCCCCGAGACATGGCCTTAGTAACCAAGAGCTAGGCCCTGGTAGCAACTCTTCAGTTTCTAGGGCAGGAGTGGAAGAAGACCCCCCCAGGTTGATGTCATCATTGCCATAGCTGTAGGGGTGGGGGCCTTAGGGGCGACGGTAAGGACCTCGACGACAGGGGCCTTGGAGGCAGTCGAAGGGGTAACCGCCTGAGTAGCCACGGCTTGGATCTTAGTCGTAGGAGTGGAGGAGGAACCCTCAACATCCTCATTTAGGTCGATGACCGGGATAGTAGTAGAAGGAGCCAAGGGAGGCACTGGAACCGCCTCAGGAATCTAGGACCCAAAGGAACCACCAAAGATGTCGTGGCATTTTATTTTCTTGGAGGTCATGGTAACCTCTGCCTGGGTAGCCGATTGAGCAACCGTCGGCTAACCATCCTTCTTGGCCCCCGAGGCTTTATCTTTGATCTTCTTGGCACAGGAGAGATACTTTCTATCCGTCTTCATTGTTGCACAAGAAACAAACCTGGGGTAAGAAATTAACAAGATGAGGGGGAACAGTTAAGAAAAAGAGAAGAAAGGAAGATAAGTGAAATAACGATGGGTGAGTTACCCAGGTTTGGACCGAACCCACACTGATAAATTCAGGCAGGCATAACAAGGTCCAAGTAGGCGTGGATAGGGTAATTTATTACCTCTTGGACGTGAGCCTCCTCCTCATCAGACACCTTGTCCACCTCGTTAGCTAAACAAAAAAATAGTCAAAATGGAACAAGAGAATGAAAATACATGCGACAAGCAGTGATGGAATGACAACTTATCTATCAGGCTGATGACCGATGCCTGTACCCGGTTGAACTTCACTTTAGGTTCCTCATCCAAGAGGCATTCCCAACCCTCACCCAAGATGAAGAAGTATCGGGCCCTCCACCTACTATTTGAGCTCAGAAGCCCCGTCACCAAAGTAAACGTCGAGTCCCGGCTAGGGAAAAAGAACCACCCCGGTTCTTGCTCTTTGAGACAGTAACAATGAAAAAATTTGTTGAGGATGAAGGGATGTTTCCCTTTAAAGGTCAGTTCTCATAAGACCATGCACCCTATGGATATTCTCTAAGCATCAGGCATTAACTATTCGGGTGCCAACCCAAGGTAGAATAGCAGTTCCTGAAGAAACCAGGGAACTAGGAACCTGAGGCCCACCACAAGGGCCTACTCGTACAATGCTACGCTGCCGATAGGGGCTTTAAAAGCACAAGTGTTTCCAGGTACTGAGAAAACTACCACCTCGGGAACAAGGTAGGTAGAGCAGTACCGAGCGAGGGTTTTCATCCCTAACTCAAAGTCGTACTAAGAGGCCTTAAAGTCCTCTTCGGGGGCAATCTCCCTAGTTGCCCCTTGGGCATTAGTCGGAGCCGGCTTAGTAGTCTGCTCTATAGGGTTTTGCCAGACTTCTGATAAGTCATCGGCTCCGTCGACTGTGCGATCGACAGTATCCTCAAACACCATTTGGATAACGCTAAGGGAATTGAAAAAATAAAGGGGGGAGAGAAGAAAAAAGAAAACAAAGCAAAAAACCAAGGCAAAGAAAAGGGCTAACACAAATACACCAGAGAAAAAGGAAAAGCCAAACGACAATGAAAAGAAAACAAAAGAATAGAAAAGAAAACAAACAAAGAAAATGTTCTGAAGAAAGGATACCTGAAAAATGGAAGGACGCCTGAGTTAGGCAAAGAACAGTCTCCCAAAAGAGAGGAGATCATTGAAGACGAATAAAAAATAGCCTCGAAGGTGCAGCAGTGGGCAAAGGCGAGGACAATAGTTTGCGGAAACACGGGAGACTCACCAAAAATCACTAAAAACAAAGGTTTGCGAAAGATGAGAGGCGAAGATAAAAGGAAGCCAGAGCGGTGTCGTAAAAAATATTTATAGAGAACCTTGACTATTCTCGACCCTACATGTGTCGCTTATCCAAGGGTTGATGAAATAAAACTAGGAAACGAGGCGACACACGAATCCCTAAAAATTAGAGGGGTTTAAATGTAATTGTTAGATAACCTAGAAATCTAAAACAACACAACGCTTAACATGACCCATAACTAATGCTGGCACGCCCTCTCAGTTATTGAGACCCATTAAATGCGAGACCATCATTAGCACCCATTCCTAACCAACACCACTTCAATAGTCAAAATGACATGCCGTCAACATCCACATCAGTAAGTAATGAGCGCAGATAGTTTGTATTTCCGGGCCACGTAACCCTTGACCTGAGAATAGGGGGCAACTAATAGGGATTGTTGGCCTGTCCCAACTAGCCTGACACCAAAACCCTCGTCTCCAAATAACCCCAACCATCATTCAAGGTACTTGGCACCCAAAAGACCACCTGTGGCCCCGAGACCCCTTGGTTCCCAAGGAGACCCTGACTATAGGAAGTGACGAACCCGACCAACTCAACCTAAGGATAAGCATAATCCAAAAACCATTAGAATATCCTCTACAATAGACTTGCCAATTCTGGGAAAAGGACAAGGAAGGCAGAAGAGACGGGGCTCAGGACGTGGGTAGCAATGCCATAAGAGAACGTGGGGTAAAGCGACATGCGAGAACGTGGGAAGAATGCAACATGCGAGATCCACCCTGATATGGCACCAATCAAGCCTATAAATACGGGTACCACTTCATCTTCTAGGTATGAGACATCAAGAACCCTAATAGAAGAGAGCTCTACTTTCTACACTTCCCCCACTATCTGACTGAGCCATCAAAGAGATAGAAATCGGCACCCCGTTGGCGCCTAGCTTCCTGACTTTCACTTGTTTTGTGTGCGCAGAGCCCACCTCACTAAAGACTTGGGTCGACTATAGGACCATTTGCGCGGCGTAAAGGAGTCCACTACACAGATATGTTGTCAATATAGTTAGTTTGAAGTTGAACTCCCGTGTGTAAACCATCGAAACAACATCTAGTTCAGTGTCAAACTAACAACATTGAGGGCCTTCTTCTAGTGTCTTTCCAAAACTATCTTTAGTTGTAGCTTCCATATCTATATAATAGCTGGTAGGAGGATAAGCTGCATCTACATTCACCTTTAACCAGCCTTGATAGGGGTTCCATATGGTAGTTGGTAACAAAAAAGTTGACGACCTATACTACTCCTCAGAGATGATCTGCTTCATGGTATCATTTCTTGAAAATCAAAATTCAAGGGGGTCTTGGTTTTAGAGAACTGGAGATAGTAAATCAAACTTTGTTTTCGAAAGTTGGATGGAAAATTTTACAAAATTCTATTGGTATTTGAGCTAGATTTTTAAAACCCAAGTACATACGAATCCAACAGTCTGGAACATTCATTGCCCCAAATCCAAATCTACATCCTAAACATGGTCTAGTATTATCCAGTGCATAAACTTATTAAAAGCAAGAGCATGTTGGTCTCTTATCACAGGCACAAGGATAAGTATATAGCATGACCCTTGGATCCCATCAATAATAAATAATAATGCAAAAGAAAATTTGTTGGATCCAATCAAAAATGAGTGCACAAACTGCTTATTGATCCTATATCGAGAACATGGTTTTTAAATCAAGTTTGACAAATATTCCATCTTAGCACAGCAAAAGCCATTCTTGAAATTCATTTGAGTTTTTACTCATCTCAAGTGAAGGATTCACTAATCACTCCCTCAGGTAAGTTTTCATTAGAATCAATCTACAAATATAATTAAGGGACAATGGTTTCCACGTCAGCAATTACTAATGAGGATATGCAGCACCTTATGGAAGAAATTGTAAAAAGTTCAAAATCTATCTCTGCTTGGATATGATCATAGTGTTTGTATGGAGATGCTTAAATGGAGAAGTACTTGTTCCTAGGGACACGCTTCTCGAATTGATTCTCTTGCACTTTTTGCAAGATGAAGCCTGGGACTATTGACCATTTATTCAATGAATGTGAAATTGCTCAAATTATCTGCTATGGATCCCAACTAGGTCTTTGAATTCAAGGACACAACAAAAGATTAAAAGATTAAATGGTGGAATGACTCAACCTTTATCCTGACACTCAGATTTTCAATATGGGAGAATCGATTTTATAGCACATATGGAAGCCTACAAGAAAATCTTTGAGCATCAACCTATTTCTTAGGAATCCATTTTATTAAAATCAGTGTTTGTGGCTCATGACTATGATTGAGCATATACTATGGAGGCTCAAGAACCAAGTTTAGAATTGACACTTCCTAAATCTAGGCAATGGCATCCTCTACCTTCTTGAACTTTTGAAATAAATGTAGATGGAGCTACCAGCCTAGATGGGGCAGTTGTTGTGATAGTTCAGGATCATTTGGACATTGTTAAGGGAGGTACAACAAAAGTTTTATAATGTTAAGATTTGTAAAATAAGCATAGGTGTTGGTGTTCAACAATAATTCTTTTGTTTGGAATCGACACGTGTGTAGGTCTTTCCAATTCAAATTATCAAAGGGCTTCGGGTTCAGTAATACCTCTAGACCGAGGACTTTCATTCTAAACAATGACTCACAGTGTAAGCAATGTAAAAGAAAATTCTCTTAGAATTGAAAGTACAAAATACAATGTTGGTTACAGGGATACCTTCGACTGACAGATTAGCCATTGTCTATCCTCTCGATACGAGGAAGGCCTCATTGAATCTTATCCTTCGCGTAAAAACAGATTATCCGTTACTCTTCTCCTGGAAGCACCCCATTGAATCTGGTTTCGTGAATAAGTCAGATTAGCCGATACTCTTCTCTATGGAAGAGCTTCAATGAATCTGGTTGCAAACGACACAGATTAGCCGCTGTCCTTCTCCTGGAAGAATCTCGTTGAATCTGGGTTTGCAGAATAATCGAATTACTCGAGATGAGAGATTCGAGTCACCACAGGAGTTAACTACCGCTAAGACTAACCTAAAACTATGACTACTGATAAGATGTAGAATCTATTGATGATGATTGAGAGATGTCCTACAATTCACTGTTACTCTTTATTTATAGAAGTCTATCCATGATGTTGCAGTTACTCCTCCACGTTCATTGTCCAACTGTTTTTCGGTTTAAATCGTTGACCACTTTGTTCACTGACTGGGTCATACATTCTTAACGTGATACTGGTGGGACCTTTCTTTGCACGTCATATCCAATGTGGTTTCTCTTCATAATAATGTTGCTTACATGTCGTTTCTTTTCACGTGTCTTTCCTTTACCAATGGGTTTTAAAAATGTGTACTAACAATAGGCATGGGATTTCTACCTCAATCATAGAATTGCACAGGATTTTTTTAAAATTATCCAATTATTTTGGAAGGGAACTGCCTCCCAATTGTAAAACTTCTAAACGAGATGGAGAATTTTACTCCAAGTTATTAGGGTTTGCAGGAATCTTTTATAATCTTCAAATAATATCCAAGTCTTTTATATTCCCAATACTGGTAACAAGGTAGCATATATTATGACAGCTATTGTAGCAAGGGAATACATATCTCGAGATTAGTATTGTTGTGATATCAGAGGCGAATTAGCTTCCACTGTTTCAATGGATTATTGGATCCTAGAAAAATAATTCTAGTTTAATGAAATGAGGTTCAGCTTTCTACCAAAAAAATAAGAGAATACCTACTTCTTTTAGGTTTTTTGACAAATGAGAAGAAAGAGACAAGAATGATTAATCAAATTCCTTAGTTAAAAAAGATATTAGGAAATTTCAATAAAGTAAATGACATTACTCTTAGATGACACGTTGGGACTGCACCCATCAGATCCGGACTCCTTCAAACGTAATAGGAATATAAAATAAAACGATTTTATTAAAGGTCAACCAAACATGATCTTACTGACTGAATACATTTTTCCTTCCATCCTAATCATTATGGGCTACTCTTTTTTAAATTAGTCCACATTAGTTATATGCCCACCATGGATCGGATTCTTCCCCTTGTAATGCCAACCATTGAATATGATATTTCAATTAGAAAAATGCTGAGCACTAATTTGTCATGAACTATCAAACTAACTGTTGGATTGAATCAAATGAAATTCATTCCAGTACAAGGTGCATCTAAATGTTATGCAAATTCCAGTACTTTCACGGGTGACATCTTGATGAAATTGTACCCACATTATTTTAAAACATTTTCCACAAATGCCTTAATAACAGCAGCAGCTTTCTTTGACCGTTAAAGAGGGTATTGAACTGAAATTTGCTACTTGGGGACAGGGCCGGAGCCTGGATTTTCCCATAGGGGGCTAAACCAAAGGATTATGTGTGCTCCCTTAATGGGTGCCAATGGTACGCCCACAATTAAAAAGGTGATACATCACATCAAAAAAGTGAAAAGCAACTCCCAAAAAGTGTAAATTTTCTTTAACGTGACATCACCTGCTGGTTGTAGGCACATTGTTGGTACCCATTAAAGGGCGCTCCTAATCCAATCCAGGGACAATGATTCTTTAGGATTTTAAATCATCTCCGGTCTCAAAAGATAGGTACTCCCATTAGCAATCAGTGCATGACATGTGGGTTGAGAGGGTGTTTGAGCTAATACACATGGGTCAAAAGAGGGTATTATGGTAAATATACAATTAATAAGTACTTGTGTATTT
>JAOXJP010062040.1:0-11855 GCA_025762735.1 Platanus orientalis | reverse complement strand
CTTCTCGATATCTTCTCCACCTCCCCACATCAAATCTAAAAATGGCTTTTTCTCTCTCTCTCTTAAAAAAAAAAAAAAACATAAACCTCTTTAAACTTCTCTCTTTGGCTTAATCAGATCAGCTCAAGCAAGGTTTCTGCAAGCATGCATAAGCATCTTGCTCGAGCTGTCATATAGCATAAAAAGAAAGGCAAAATCAGAAGATATACTTGGGTTTGATTTATTTCTTTTCTTTGTTCTACGTGGCAGCTTGAACAACATTGCTTGTGGATGCTTGTGGAAACCTTACTTGAGCTAATCTTATCCCCAAAACAAAAAGAAACCATCCTATTATTCGATAGCCAACGATAGAGGCATTGTTGATTTGTTGTTCTTTATAAAGAGACAACATTGTTGCTCAATACAAAAAGAGACCATAGTTAAAACATATATATATATATATCAAAAAAATAAAACATAAACCTCTTTAAACTTCTCTCTTTGGCTTAATCAAACAAATACAAAAAGAGACCATCCTACTATTCAATAGCCAACGATAGAGGCATTGCTGATTTGATGTTCTTTATAAAGAGACAATATTGTTGTTCAATACAAAAAGAGACCATATTTAATTTGGGTTTTTAAGTTAATCCGGTTATTCTCTATAAACGTGAGGTGTGGGTGTTTAAGTGGATTTCAACCTCTGTTTTTTTGGGTTAAAAAATGGATTCCCCGACCTTATGGTCTCAACTTAGATGAAGGCGGACATGTTTGGAAGAAAGATGCCTGGGGCCCTTACCACTGAGTGTGCTGAAGAGTTGTGTTAGGCAATAAGCCATAGCATGAGTCATATGGGAGAGCAATCATGAGTCTATCCTCTTGATTTCCATTATCGTCTGAGGCCTTTATTTATTTATTTATTTGGTAAGGTATGAAGAGAAGATATTGAAGCCATTTAAAGGATATGAAACCTTGCCAATTTTAAAGAGAAAATCTGATTTGGCAAAGAGAGAAGAAGTATTAAGAGAAGACAATAAAGCTAGTAATGAGAAGAAAATGCCATTTTTAGAGATTTACCAGATTTGATTTGACTTGGTGATAAAAACTCGTTTAAAAATCACATAAGTTTCTATTTTGTAGATTAAAATTATATATTTATTTATATGATTATCTTCAAACAGCTACTAGGGATAGTTAGTGCATTAATAAAGATTTGAATAGGTGGCAAGCTGGGATTGGTTACCTAGCAGATTTGCTGGGTAATCGAACCCAGCAGAATCGAACTGGACAGACAGCAGAACTCGGATTTGGTACGACTAACTAAAGACACCCTAAGTTAGGACTGACACAGGGGCCAACACATTAGTGTCCAAAAAGTGACTTTTTTTTGGGGATGCTTTTCACTTTTTGGGTGCTGATGTGTGTCGGCCCTATGTCAGTCCTAACTTAGGGTTACTTTAGTTAGTCCTACCAAATCCTCAGTGGCTGGTACACCTAATGGGATT
Organism: Platanus orientalis; assembly: GCA_025762735.1. Taxonomy (NCBI): domain Eukaryota; kingdom Viridiplantae; phylum Streptophyta; class Magnoliopsida; order Proteales; family Platanaceae; genus Platanus; species Platanus orientalis. The sequence continues at coordinate 10,371 of JAOXJP010062040.1, read as the reverse complement.
CGGTTTCCTATAATTGATTTAGGGTTTAAAAAAGGGATTTTTCCCATATCGTCTAAGAAGTTTGGTAAAATTGTCAGCATTTTTAAATATTTGAAGAAAAGGGTATCAAATTGTAAAATTTTCTAAAAAAGGTATGTAAAGGATGAAATGGTAAATAAAAATAATCAGTTATCTATAAACAAATTTTTGAGTTTCCTTTTTTAACCTTGATTTCAATTTGGGCCCACCAAATCTCCTACATTCTCTATCCACTCAACTTGTTCACTCTCTCTCCCACAACTCTTCCAATCCATCTGCAACCTTCTCTTTCTCATTGGAACGTTAATTGGAGAAAATCTATAATGCAAAAACGTTGGGCAAATCAAGGGTACTGAAGTTCTCGTCTTCTACCTATTCATCCCAAAGTGCTATGTCTCGCAGTTGAAGCCCTCCGAAAAAGGTTAGTTCCTTATTGACAGACTTTTCATCCTTTCTTTTGACCATTATGGCCCAGTCTGGTTAGCTTGAATTGTATAGAAAAGAAAAGAATAGAAAATACAATCCCACACGAAAAGGAAAGAGAAGAATCATAATAAAAACATGAGAAAACCAACTATTCATGACAACCAGACAGATTAAAAATGACTTTTCGAGAAAATTTTGTCATGAGAAAACCTTTTCATGGCAACCAGGGAAAAATAGATTCTTAATGTTCTTTAATTGCATATTGAAAAGGAAGTGGGTATATTCAACTTAAAGCTAGGTAGTGGACACAAGTAATGTTGCCTGTGCGATTAATGAATCAGTAGCATAGCTTCTGTCATCACCAATTGTATCTTTACTTGATAGAGTAATTTTCAGCACTTGGGGAGTTTTTGCTCTTTACTAATTTCATCTTCAGCTAATAATTACAGGAGGAGCCCATAGCTGAAATAAATTCTGGGGCATCCCATTTTTGCAGTAAATATGTTAGAGTCTTCTGACACCTTTGAAAGACCGGTCAAGACGATGTGTAGAGACAGGATAGTTACCTGCAATTGATGCCCATTCTTTAGCCTTGTTCAAAAATTGTTAACAGACAGAGTTCTGTCATTGTTATTTATTCATAGCACTAGTGTCGACTAGATCATCAAGGTGGATGAAGACCCCCCTGATTTTTAGTGGAAACCAATTCAACCCAGATAATATGGTCAGACTCTGGGTTTGAAACCGGTGTTGATCTCTAGGATTTATCTATAGTTGAGAAAAGAGGATCTACAAAATTACTTTGCTAATAGTGGCCAGAAGTTACTAGTTCTTTTTGTTTAGGTAAAAGGATAAGAGAGCAAATCCTCTGAAAGAAGCTTAAATAGCATTAGATGGAAACTGCCCTCAAAGAACGACATTTGTACTAGTAAATTGGAATTTTAACATTGGGTGGGAGTTTTAATACATGTTGATGATATTAAGAAATGGATCACCACGATGGTCTCCCAGTGGCCTTCAATCTAAAATCTTTGGGATCTACTTTACCTGTACACAAGTACAAAACAGTGTTGGTGTGGTGCTAACCAACACCCCTTCAACGCCCAAATCAAGAATCAAGGATCAGGAAGTTTCCTTATTTCTTCTCCTCTTGGGAGTGATTGCACTTACCTCTCTTTTCGGGTCTTTTTCCCATAAATATTCTTCTAGTCAGTTGGGAGAACATGAGGACATGGTGCATGTGTCAGCGTTAGATTGGTTGTCAATCTGTTTCACTCTGCATCATGTAACGGTCATTTATTCTTATTTGAAGCTGACCCGAATACTTTAATGATTTGTTTCGGCGGGTCAGACGGTCGTCACTCATAATATTGTGTACGATGTTGGGTTACCTTCTGGCTATCAGCAATGAGTCATTCGGTGCACGGATCGACCGGGTATATCGTTGACACGTTACTCGGCATGAGTGTCGTTCGGGTCTGTTGTCGAAACGTCGTTTGGCACGCGTGTCGTTTGGGTCTACTACCAGTAGATCGCTCGGCACGCATGTCATTTGGGTCTGTCACCAGTAGATCGCTCGGCATGTGTATTGCTGGATACAGACCGCTATCTGGTTGCTAGTTGAATTGGTTGAACCGGGGTAATTTATCTGGTCAATTGACTTGGTCCACCGAAGCCCGAATCCTTCGCCATCACATGTGTTTCCTTGTAAACTTAAATGTAGGCTCACTTTTAACCACTTGTCATTCTTTGAGGGCAGTTTCCATTTAATGCTATTTAAACTTGTTGCAGATGATTTCTTTTTAAAGGATAATACATTAAAATGAATTGTTCGTACATGGAGTTTCCTAATCTAGAACACATTGTATATCACTAAGGATAATACCTAGTGCTAGATCAAGACTATTATTTTCAAAGCTACTCTTAGCCACTAAGTGTGCCACCTTATTCTTGTTCCTACATACATGTTGCATAATAATAATGTCAAAGTACTTAGTTTTTTGCAGTCATTAATGCAATTCCTAATATTATTTTGGCATTCCTCCAATGGCTCTTTCATAGCATCGATGACTATCTTTAAGTCTCCTTCTATAATCAGCTTCTTAATTCTCATGGTGATGGTTGTTTATAAACCAAGTAATGCCACCTTGCACTCCACTAATGGTAGTAAACATATATTCATTTGTTTGTTTCTCATTATATGGCATTCTCCTCTTAAATTGTGTACAACGATCCCTATACTTGTGTTGGCTTCCTTATAGAGTGGGTGCCATCAAAGTGCATCTTTGCAAAGCCTTTTTTTGGACGTGTTCATTTATTGTCCTCATTTGTCTTGGTTTTTTGAAACTTTGTCAAGTCTTCTAGATCCTTTATTTGTGTACATGCATTAGACAATAATGAGTTTATATCCCAAACTTTACCATTAAATATAATCTCATTTCTATATTTTCATATGGTCCAACAACAAATGGGCATGCATTCACAAAGCCATCTTCTATCTTTATTTGTTATATCATCCATATGAAACCAAATATTTAGCCACTCTTTAATGGTACTGTAATTTTGTCTAAAGCTTCTTATCATTACGGATGAGTACTACTTTGGACACGTCACTAAGTTATGTAGGATATATTTGTTTTGTTCATTACATATTGGATCTATATTAATGTTCTTATTTATCATAATGTCTTTGTAAGGAGTGCATTGTTGCATGCTTTCAACATAAAGTATTTTATTTTTTATGAAATATTTAGTTGCCAAAGGATTTGACTTGAACTGCTCACCAACATAAATTATTGCGTCGACTGCCTTCTATATGTAAATAAAGATGTCACCACCATGGGAGATTTTAATAAATTACATGAATATCATTATCTACGGGTTGCCCCTTTTTTCTAGTTCTAATAGATGCTACGGAAAGAGGTCTTGGAGTAGTCCTATGATGATTCAATTAGAGGGTGGTAATGTTTGATATGACCGGCGAACCTGGCACACGAAATTAGCTTGTAAGTGTTTATTGTAATCGTGTTTTAGGTTTATTCAATAAATAAATAAAATAAATAAGAAGGAACCCTAAAAATAAAACCAGGAAAGAGTACCTGATGTGTGGTTTTTGCTCGAGGTATTGAAGAACATAGTGTTGTCTTCGTCTTGTCCTGCCAGACAAGGAGAGATTAATCTTACCCCGACAAACAAGGAGGGATCGTCCTGAGAAGAAGAACAATCAATGAAAAAAAAAGAAAACCAAAACAGAGCTGTTTTCTCTTGGAGAAGAAACTCGAGTAAGAGAGGATGGGATTGAAGGGAACGTTGGAAAAAAATCTCTTGTATACACCAGTTTAATTCATTGAAAGATTTGAGTACGTTATAATCGATAAGGGTAGCTTTGTAACTGTATATTATAAAATTATATCCAAATAAGTCATATACCCTTAGTTTCAAATATTTTAAAATAATTTATTCTTTAGCAAATTCATCCAACTTTGTGGACTATTTGGCAATTTTCTCTTAAAAAAAGTAATTAAATATTACTAAAAACCGATTTAGAAAATAATTTATTTTACAATTTTGCTAATATTTTGAACTGATTTGACAAAAATCCCAATAAATAAATAGTCTGATGCAAACTAAATGGCAATCTTGTTGCGTTTAACTGAAATTAAATGAAGAATCATAAAATTGAGCCAAGTTTCCCACAGTGGAATTCGGACGCATCTCTTGCATTTAGAGTTAGAAAATTATGTGGGTTTATTTAGAAATCATAAACCACAAGCTAATTTACTCGTCCGGTGTTTTTCTATTGATTCAATCTCAATGTGATTTTACATAATTGACGTGGTTAATTGAATTAGAGGTATGATTTGAGTAAAAATAAAGATGGATTAGGTTCTGAAAATTTGGCAACATGATTGTAGGCACTAGTTCATGCAAAATTGACACATGAAATGCAGAGTATAAGAGACTCAGTATGATACGCAAGGGAGAGGTTGATGGTAACCAAAGGTAGGTCTGGAAGAATCGGAACCGCCCGAGACAGAGTGGGAATTGGAATGAACACTGGACGACATAGTGCAGAGGAGGATCGTTGTTCTCGTGAGAGAAGAAGACCTTCTAATACCATAAAAGGTTTACACAAGTAATTTGCAGGAAAGCTCAATTGAATTCTCATCATCGCAAGGCAATATAAATTACAAGGCTGTAGCTAAATAAAGAATGTACAGCTATAAACAGAGTGATTACAATCCAAATTACGTTAGAGAGAAATCTGAGATGACCATGAATCATGGGATTGACGAGAGTGATGCGTATCATACAGATTCTCTAATACCATGAATCATGGGATTGACGAGAGTTATGCGTATCATACTGATTCTCTTATACAGAGTGCATATAATGGCTCATGAACCAAGACCAAGTTGCACAAACTAAATGGGGCATGATCTAGTGAGTCGGCTTAGGCTATAGGCAGATTTGTATTGATTAACATTAATTCAGTAAGCGGATGCTGACCAACACAATGCTGAGCCGACGAGATCATTTCCCGAAAATAAAAAATCGGATGGGAAGAAATTATACTGTATTTGGATCAAAGACTGAGAAAAAAATGTGAGTAATCTAGAACTCATAACAATAAAATTCATATAGTTATGAATAAAAAAATCAACATCTTTGATCTATTGATAAAGCTAGCTGATCTCTAATAGCCAATTTCATATGGAAGCAGAGTAAATTCACTATGATTATTGATGAAGATTACTGTTAGGTTCTCTACAAAGCTTCTAATTTACAAGCTGTAATAGTGAGGACTGCAATATAGAGAACAAGCAGTGAAAAAAGATCTCCTGACCACTATGAATGATTGCATTTGTAAAAGATAAACAACATTTTCTCCCATTTCATCAAAGTGAGTGTTGAATTGCCATGCTCTTGAGGTCCCAAATCTAAGCTTGGTTTTTCCATTCAGGCTCGTTTTCCTTGTGCCAGGCTAACACGGATTGCTCGCCCTTCTAGCTCCTGAAAACCCACCAGAAAATCATTACCGTTACACCAACAAACCAAAAAAATTATCTACTCAAGCAATTCTCTAAAATTTGAGCCCAACTGGATTTAATTATGGATTTCCTTGGGGGCATGATTCAATGAAGATGTCTGCATATACTTGGAACCATCAGACTGGATGAGAGGATTTATACCAATACAAGGTCAGTTATAGTTGTCTGTGTACTTAGAATCAACTGCTTCCAAGGAAGGCCATGTATGCAGACAGCCCCACTGAACCCTTTGCCTGGTTTCATGTGCTTATAGAATTAGAAGTCAAATTATATTCTTTCTTTCGGTCATAAATTTTACATATTCTTTACATAACCAAATTTCAGAAACCAGAACCCAGGACTCAGACTTGGCAAGCCGCAGGGCCACGTCAAATCAGGATTCCAATGGAGGGACTGGGAGATCAAAAACCTAGTTTTGTGATTACCCCTTTTGCTCTTATATTGTAAAACATACCTTTAAATAGAAGTGCCCAATTGAAGCACTGGGTTCTGACTTGAATGAGTGACCTTGGTTAACTCCGACCAAGTCCAGATTGACTCAACCAAGCCATACCAGGTTTCAGATCAAACTGTAGCCAGGTTTGAGCCTGTGACCGAGAGCCGATCTATGATGTGTGTGTGTGTGTGAGAGAGAGAGAGAGAGACAGAGAGAGAGAGGTTGTGAGTACCACTCCATTAAGAAGTTCGAGAGCAGCTTCCATCTCCGGCCTGGATGCATAGCATACAAAACCATAACCGCGAGACCGTCCAGTCTCTCCATCATATAGAACCCTGGCTCCAACCACATTTCCATATTCTTGGAACACTTGGGTCAAGCTTTCGGATGTGACTGACCATGATAAATTCCCAACAAAAAGCTTGTATTCGGTTTCAGGATACAAAGGCTCTCTAGGCTTTGGTTTATTTGAGAAGTTCACCTTCAGTGTCCGGCCACCGTATTCCTGACAATTTTAAGGTTTTTATATCTTACTTTCAGTCTAAGAACTCAAGAGAAACGAGCAACTAACAAATAAGAACATCCTAAAAGAAAGTGGCATCCATGCTCTCGTTCATTTAGGATTTTTGCATGTATACATGATTAGATAGAGAGGTTTTAGAGAAGGAACTAACATGTTTGTAGATAACCACTTAGAGACGTATTAGAGAAAGAAACGTGCGTGTGTAAAATAAGAAATTGAAAGATTTCACTAAAGTAGTTTGTTTGAAAATTCTCTCCATTTTGTAGTAAATATTGAGGATGTCAGTTAAGGTGCTGAGAAAAGATTCCAAGGCTTAAGCATTAGACAGGGTCCATGCAAATTAGCTTTATAAAGATCAAATGATAATAAGGGTGTAACATTTCATTCTCAATAGCAGCAAAAGAGAAATAAATAGAGCTGCTCCTTATATATATATATATATATAGATAGATAGATAGAGAGAGAGAGAGAGAGAGAGAGAGAGAGAGAGAGAGAGAGATAGAGAGAGATCTTACACTTCCATCAAGATTTTGGATAACTGCATTAGCATCTTCTATACTGCTCATTGTAACGAAGGCAAATCCTCTGCTTCTGCCTGTATCCCTGTCATAAAGCACCTAATGCCATTGAAATAGATAAGTTAAGGAATGTTTCAAATAGCTTGCCTCCACTCATACTGTTATCTACACCTAATGTTAAGACTTACTACTAATTTAATGCAGAAAATCAGAATCAACTGCGCTATGTTTGAGGCATCCCATGAATCCCCTCCTGTTGCCTAACAACAGGCCTGAATCATTGGAAAAGGATTACCTCATTGACACCATACCCAAGTACCCAACCATGTATTTGCATGCAGTGTTGTGAAAGCCTCGTCAGCTTTGTTTGAGGCATTCCCTCGGCCATTCTTTTTTCACACTATACATGGAAGGAGACTGGGAGCCAAGCTGCTCAAGATAGAATGCAAGCCAATTCAGAGTTGGTATGGTGTTAACTAGAGAATCCTTTTCTTGTCTGATTGTTTGTGAGCCCCTTAATAGGAAGGGGTTGAGGCCATGCCTCAAAACTGAGCTGGTGAAGCTATCAGTTTCCTTGACATGCATTATGCATTCCCTCTCCAACAATTAGCCCCTCAACCTCCCTTCAAGCATCATGAAACAAGATGGGGATGGGCCTCAAACAAAGCCAATTATGTTATCAAAACAAATGTCAAAAAAAGTGTCTGTGAGTTTCTGTGAGCATGAAATAGACTAACAGGTGAGTGTTTCGAGTTAGAAGCGACCAAAAAAAAAAAAAAGTGTTCGGTTGAAAAAATAGGTGTCCAAAAAGAGGCATGAAATTCAAAAACACATCATATACCAATCTGTGGCACAGAGGCTCACAGACACTTTTTGTTCACAGGCCATCATTCTCTGTTATATTATCAAGACTCTTAAGCTGTCTGGCAGCCCTTCAGTGCCATCTTACAGTACTGCCCCACATGTGGAGTGGAACTGATAGGCAATGCCAATAAAATCAAGTATGTTTAATACATAAATCTCTTACTGATGCATATGTTATGGCCGTTGGTTTCCTGGAGAAGATGGATAAGCACAAGGTTTCAAAGAAATAGATTGTGGTTACTCAGCAAATTTCCCTGATTAGAACCAATCAATCCGCTTCTACGCAACTTCATGCTAATCAACAGTGATATTGTCTGCATCTTCTCTACTGTGTGTCATAGTGAATGGTCTTATTGTAACTATAGATCTCCAATATATTGACCAAAATACCCTCATGATGCTGCTTCTCGCCACGTGATTGTTGCATTAGGATTTTCTTGAGAGCTCATTAGGGCATCAAGGCCCCCCCCCCCTCCCTCCATGCTCCTCAATAGGAGCCCCCAGGATCCTCTCCTGTTTGCAAAAGAACTTGCGATTTCCTACGATGCACACATGCCCCCAAAAAAGTGATTTTCACTTTTTGTGGGAACGTGTGCATTGCAAGATTTCTTGCAGGCAGGAGAGGATCTAGACTCCAATAGGAGGGGTTTGAGGAGATGCCCCAAAGAAGGCTCAAACATAGCTGGTGAGGCTCTCAGTTCCCCTTAGAAAATGAAATTTAAGTTGCAACTGTGTTTAGGCAGAGAGACCCTATATCTGAACGAACAAGAACTGTAGATTAGATCATGTTAGGGAGAGACGTTCCACAATATGGCTTGAGGTGCATCATAGTGCCGTACCCGCACGAGAGGTAGGGAGACAGATATCAATGCAGTCACTTGTGGAATGCTGCGCCAAGAGGATTCAACCCCAACATCTTTCTCCTTGAGAGAGATGCCGCAACCGTCTCTCCTCAAGAGGTGTTAGCATGTTCATAGATTGGTAAAGCATTTTAGTTCTTAGTTTTCTAAGGTCGTGTTTGATTTTAAAATCCCATGGCATTTGAAGCCATAAGGTGATGGGTCAAAATGGATTCATTTAGATTCAATTAATTCGCTAACTAAAAAATTAGGAATGAAGTCATCTTAGGATATTTATAAAATGAAATGATTTATGTTATTATATTTTGGTAATAAATCCATTTTCTTTAGGGCTCATATGCACTCAGGTACTATGGCAAACCAAAATGAAATGATTTCATTTGCAAGTGACAACCAAACGCAGGGTAATCGAATCCAGCTTTGTTAATTTGCAACTCCTAGTTAGTATCCCATAACCAAATAAATGGATTGAAGTTACCCACCAACTCATTAATCCCAACTTCCCAATCATTTAAGGGATCTGATTTGCCAATGGGTGTAACATAAAAAATCAAATTGAGGATCTTAGACTTTTGATCTTCTGCTAATCCCTATATGACTAAGATTAAGATTAATAACCATGAAGTGACCACTAATTGGAGAGCCTAGATCAATTGGCCATGCCTACTAATATGTAAGTAAGGTCCTAAGGTCCATCAAACAACACCCCATTCAATCTAATCAAATTATTATGAATAGGGAGGCAAGTGACTTGTAGTTATACATACCTCAACCATCTCTGGACTTCCATATTCCTGGATAATTCCAGCAAGTTGGGCACTGTCACAGTTATAAGGCAAATTTCCAAAGTAAAGCTTGGTGTTTAAAGGAGCCTCAGCTGCTTCTTCACCCAACACTTGATCCCCTTCCTTCTCATCCTCCTTCTCCTCCTCCACTGATTCCGTTTGTATCGCCGCCCCCGCAGCCGCCTCTTCTTGCGCGACAGCCGCCGAGATCCTCAGTGTCCGCCACTTGTGAGGGATTGCACTGGTTGAAAGCGATTCAACTGGGTATGAGTAGGATAACCGTGCCACTTGTAACATCCGGACGTAGCCCATTCTTAGGACAATATCTGATGAAGCAACTTTTGAACGGATGCATGTGGTAGCAGTTGCTGTAGAGAAGCAAGAACCTATGGTCGCCGCCGCGGCAGCCATGTCGCCGGAATTTTCTTCTCTGGTGGTGGTGGTGGTGGTGGTTTTTTCTGTTAATGTATGTGGTTTAGTGAAAGAAATGAGAGAGTGGGAGAAGGAAGAGTGAGGCTGCGTTATCTAAGCTGATGTGGGGCGCTATTGTCCAATGAGAATGGAATGGATATAAGGGATAAGATTTTGGGGGTCCACGTGGGAATAATGGATGTGGGTCTTCTTGGCCTCATATCCTCTGCGCCGCCCCCCTTTTGCGACGTCGAGGGCTGAGACACAAGGGGGTTATCATGTCCCTTTTTGGGGATCTGTCTCGGCTCCCAACGTCTCACAAGGGGGGACGGCGCAGGCGATACTCTCCCGGTCTTCTTTGTTCTATACTTTTCCGTTTGAGGGAGTTTCAATCATCTCCAGTTTCACCGGAGAGATACCATGCCAGGACAAAGGGTGTCTTGGTAAATATACAGGGTTATAGGAGGGTGTTATAGAAC
>JAOXJP010062019.1:0-15627 GCA_025762735.1 Platanus orientalis | reverse complement strand
TCGGATACGACGCGGACCGGAACATGGTAATTTTTCGGATAACTTGCAGCCCTACACATCAGCCCTAATTTCATTCTAGACATTCTTTTAAGTTGTCCTACCAAATCCCAAGAGAGGGAAAATCACCTGTTTGTTTTGTTTTGTTTTTTAAGTTGAAACAATTAACAACTTAAAAAAGAAAAAAAATACAATTACCAACTTACGGGCTTTTTTTAATTACAAAAGGACAAGTGATTTACGTGTTGGATCACATGATGCATTTTGTTAAAACACCAGTTTTGCCCTCGTCGTTTCGTGATTTATTTTTGTAAAATTTTGGGTCTTAAACAAAACAAATTACTCGTTTTCTGGCGCTCTCTCTCTCTCCAAACCCTCCTCTGCTCTCTCTTTTGTTTCCATATCCTCATTTGAAAATCCAACCGATAATCCGCACTGTCGTGGTCATTTTGATTGGTTGTCGACTGTCAGGCTGCTCAATTTGCTAATGGGTGTCGAATGAAAGAAAAAATCCATTCAAAACCCCCAAATTTCTCAATCTCAGTTCTTCTCAATTGATTTTTTTCCCCACCATTTCCTTTCCTTTTTGTTGTTTTATCCTCTCATCTATAAAATGGGGAAGAATCAAGCCTACAAAGCTATGCAGAGAGCGAGGTTGGGTTCAAGCTCCGGCGGGCCTGAGGAGGTGGAAGACGGCATGGTTTGTACCCTTTCATACCACCCCATTTTGAATTATGCGACTATTCAATAATCAGATTGCCTAATCTCTTATTGTTTTCTCGTATTTCCTTTCCTGGGCTTGTTTCAATGCGAAAGCGGAAATTGCCCCTCTTTTTAGTGCTCTATGTGTGAGTTTAATGACTATTTGTGAAAGTGTTAATTGGTTTTTGTGTGTGTGTGTGTGTGTGTGTGTGATTGTATGTGATTTGTGACCCAAGACTTACTTGTGTTTCAAACGAGTGCTTAAAGTATTGGAATTTACTATTTACAACTTATGGTTTAAATTGAGACACGGTTAGTAATCATTTACATGAGGGCCTCTCAAATTTAACTTTTATAGGGCTGAACTACAAACAAAAGTGGTGGGTAGGATATGGGAGAGTTAAATTATGATTTATGATTTAATAAATATAAAATGGAGAAATATGATAGACAACCAAATTGAATTTTAAAATAGAGAAACAGCTACAATATAGAAACTGTAGTGTAAAGAAGGTTTTAAAAGGATTTTAGATTTAAATGAAAAGAGAGAAGCTTGGTCGAGAGATCCCTGTCAATTGCTCTTTGGATTTATGCTGAAATTTAAAAGAAATCATAAATCGAGAATAATATGGTTTTTGGCAGCTAGGTTAGAATACATTTTTGTGTCAGGGTTTAAGGAATACTGAATTAATGAAGATTAAGAGATGAAATTAGGCCACAATGGATAGATAACAGAATAATAAAGAAATAATAAAAAACATACAAAACTTACCTAGGGTTTCACATGTCCGGACTTCTTACATCCCTATTTAAAGTGTGCTGTTCATCCAGCCCTTTTCTTAACCCTCTATGAATCAAATTAAAAACCTAATCCTAATTATCCAATAAAATTAAAAAAATTTAAAACAAAATCCTTAACTAAAGACCCAAACAACCTAAGGGCAGTCCCAGTGCACAAGGCTCCCGACACTGCGGGATCTGGGGAGGGTCAGATGTATGCAGCCTTGCCCCTGCAAGCAGAGAGGCTATTTTCGTAAAGACCCAAACAACCTACTAACCACTAAAATAAAACTTTCAAACTGACTTATTATCAATTTATCATTTCCACACACATATAACCCCATTCAAATGCAAACATGTACCCAAATGTCCTAATATTAAAAAATAACAATACTTACAAAATTGCCATCTTGATAAATCTCAACTGGAGAAAACCAATTTAAAGCATTAAACAAAGGAGAAAGTGAGGTCTTGGGCCTCACCCCTTTATTTTGGACCTTTGAGTTTGAACTTTGAAGAGATCGACTGGGTTGGCGAGATTTAGTGGCACTTGGTGTGGCGCATGGCTAAGAGGCTATGCATGCTTATTTTCTCAATATGTGTTTTCCTGCCTTGAGGCCTCCACAAGGGCTTATATATTTCAAGCCATGCAAAGCTCATTGCATAAATTCTTCCATCTTAAAAAACTTGAATTTGTTGAATTGGGGGATTGGACTAAGGTTTCCCTTGGATGACAAGGAACTCTCTGCAAAAAGAATGATTCACCTATCTTCTTTAACTTCAGCTCTGGTAGGTCTTTTGCTAGCATGAGAATGGTTTTGTGCTTCTTGGACATGAAGGACTAGGTATTTACTTCTTTGGAATTGAATACATTGTTGTCATGTTACCAAGAATGACCCATCAGGTTTATGCTTCAAAGTGAGTACCCACTTACATCCAACTGTCATCTTTTCTTCTTGGGAGGTCAACCAATTCTCATGTTTGGTTCTTTTCTAGAGCTTTCATCTCCTCCATAGTAGTTCGCCATTGGGGCTTTGCTAAAGCTTCTGATATTTTGTGAGGAATGATGAATGAAGACAAGGAAGCAACCTAGTTTTGAAAGGAAGAAGATAAAACATGATAAGAGACAAAGTTTGATATGGTATGTTGGGTACTTGATCTAACACCCTTTCGGAGCGCAATAAGTATGTTAGAATCATCTACCCTAGAAGGGAGAGGCGTGCTACATGTTTCGGGAATTGAATCCAAGGACGACTCTTAAATGGGTACATGGGGATTCTGGTCACTTTGTTGGGATCCCTTTCTTGATGTTCTTCAACTCCTTATTTCTCTTGTTGATCTGAATCACCTTACTTCTTTCTTTGAGTGTATACTTTTAAGTTTAGTTTCCCCCTTTCTACTAACACCATTACTATCAAAGTGGAACAAAAGAACTAGGATAGGAAGTGGAATTGTGGAAGAAGACAACTCATTACCTGAACTCTCCCCCTGAAGAGATGTCTTACCCAAAGAAAAGAAGATAATAAACTCAAAGAATGTCATATCCTGAGAAACAAACTTCCTGCGGATGAGTGGATGAAAACGCTTATATCCTTTATGATCAGTACCATAACCCAGAAAGACACACTTAAGTGTTTTTGGGTCTAACTTGGTGTGATCAGACTTAGATATGTTCACATAATAAATACACCCAAATGTTTTTAAGGGAAGAGAGAACAAAAAAATTTTAGGTGATGGATTTTTGGTTGGAGATATAAAAGAGAGAACATGTGAGGGAATTTTGTTCATGAGGTAGGTGACTATTTGAATGGCATCAGACCAAAAGGTCTTAGTTACATTCCTTGTGAACATGAGTGTATGAGCAATCTCAGTTAAGTGTCCATTTTTACTCCCAACCACCCCATTTTGCATAAGAGTGCTCGGACAAGTGGTCTGGTGGACAATTCCAGACTCGTCAAAGAATGAAGAAAGAGAATTGGAGAGATATTCTCCTCCATTGTCTGATCAAAGAATGTGGAGTTTGCTGCCAACTGTGTGTGGATCATGTTATAAACGATTTTAATGCAATACACACATCACTTTTGTTTTTTAACAAGTACACCCATGTAACACGATAGTAATCATCTACGAAGGTATTAAAGTAACAAAAACCAGACAAAGAAGTAACTGGGTAGGGCCCCACACATAAGAGTGAACACTAACAAATGAAGACGAACTTCTATTATTACTTAATGGATAAATTGAATGACAATGTTTTACCAATTGACATGGCTCATAGTGAAAAGTATTTGAAACAAACTGAAATTTAGGAAAAAGTTTTCTTAACAAGGAAAAAGATGGGTGGCCAAGACGATGATGCCACTGAAACAACTCATCTGTAGTAGTAAGAGAGACATTCTTCTTTATTGCTGAAGATGTGATTGATGACTAAGAGGTAGAATCCAAAAGATAGAGACCATCATTCTCATGCCCCATACTAATAGTCGTCTTCGTTTTCAAATCTTGAAACAAACAATAAGAAGGGAAGAAAATAACACCGCAATTCAGACTCTTAGTGATATGACTAATGGATAAAGAGTTTAAGGTAAAGTTAGGCACATGAAGAATAAAAGACAGCTGATGAGGACATGGGAGCAAGGTGGGGCCCACACATGACTTTGGTGGGCTTCAGATATGATGACACACAAGAAGGCACATGGAAGAACACATGGAGACATATGATGGAGTCTTTTAGAGTTCTTTTACTGTTTTACTTAATAGTTTGAGTTGTCAGAATTTGGGACATGGTAGTCATTTTATTTTTTGTTTTTGGGTATTTGTGTAATAAGGCATTATTGCCAATGGTATTTTAGAAATTTTAGAAAGTCAACAAGTCAAAGTAGGCCCTCTAAGAGTGCTGAACGAAATCCTCTACAAGGCCTGATTTTTTTTTTTTGATAAGTAACAAATTTTATTGCAAAGAGAGATTAAAGAATACAAAGAAAGAGAACACAAAAAAAGATTAAGAACATCAACACCCCAACCCAAACAAGAGCCCAGCCACAACCCACTACACACTATTCTTGCTTTGGGATGAAAGGCCCTTTAAAACAGCCCACCTGCTCCCTCCCCCACTTAGCCAAAAAATCAACATCCCCATTTTGACACCTAGGGATATGTCCTAGGACAACACCCATATCCTTTATGAGGTCTAAACCTCGTGTATATAATGCAATAAGGACCATACCCCTTCACAGAGGCAAAGAGCCCAACTAACCACCACCTTTGAGTCACCTTCCACTAGGCACCCATGCTTGTCAAGAGATTTAATCTCTCTCAAACCAGTTAGGAGACTAAGCAATTCAACTTTTGTTGAATTACCACTCCCCAAAGTACCACTAATTACCCAAACAACTTTACCTTCATCATCTGACAGTATGCCTCCAAAACTTGAGGGACCTAGGTTTCTAGCAACTGATCCATCAAAATTCCATTTTAAGTCGTCCCTCGGAGGGGGGACCATTCTTGAGCAATAATTGCCTTAGGGGAATTGGATGAGGAAATGCACACTTTCCAATCTCAACAAAGTCATTTAAAGAAATTGCCTCATACTTAAGAGCCAATAGCAACTACGAACCCACCTCCTGAATGATAGCATCCCACATCTCCCAAACCCCCTTTTTAATGCTTTCAAAGATTCGTTGATTTCTCTCTCCATATACCCCACATAATGCCTTGAGTAATAACCCCAAGAAATAGCTTCTTTGTTACCAAAAGCCCCCCCCCATTCAAGAAAATCAAAAACATAGGCCATTGCACACAACCTTTTATCTATAAGATCCATTTATCACCAAAGCCTTTTCTCTCCAAGATCCAAAACAAAAAATCCCAATCCACTCTATCATAAGCCTTTTCAACATCAAGTTTGCAAACCACCCCTTGTTCCCCCTTCTTCCTTTGGGAATCAACACACTCATTTGCAACTAACACTCCGTCCGTAATTTGATGCCCACTTATAAAGGCACTCTGAGTATTAGATATCACCTCCCCCATCTTTTTGAGTCTGACTGAAAGCACCTTAGATATAATTTTATACAACCTGCAAACCAAGCTAATAGGTCGATACTCCGAGAGTTCCTTCGCTCCATCTTTCTTTGGTACCAACACAATAAAGGTCACTCTCATCCTAGAACATAGGGTTCCCCTTTCATAGAGTTCACTGAATACCTTCAAAAGGTCATGTTTAATAGTCCCCCACATCACTTGATAAAAATGCATTGAATATACATCTGGTCCAGAAGCTTTATCTTTTTGCATCCCAAACACAGCCGCCTTTACCTCCTTTTTCGAAAAAAGAATCTCCAACTCATCCCTCATACTAGTTGGAAGCCTACCCTTAAATAAATTGGGAATATAAGAACGATTAACCTTGTCTTTTGTGCATAGCTCAGTAAAAAACCTGATCACCTCGTTGGAAATCTCCTCAAAAGACTTAACTTCATTGTCGAAAGGAGGAAGGCTTACATTGATAAAGACGTCCTTGGCTAGTATTCCCATTCATTATTTGTCTCTCCTTGTGTTACCTATCACAGTGTGCTCTGTTCTGGAGAAAATAGAGACTTCCTATGGAGGAAGGGGGAGGATGGGAGGAGTATTCATTTGGTTTTTTGGGAGAGAGTTTGTGCTCCAAAAGAATGCAGCAGTGTAGGAATTAGGTGCTTGAAATCCTGAATAAGGCTCTCTTATGTAAGTGGCTGTGGAGATTTGGAAATGAACTGGGGTGTTTGTGGAGGCAAGTGGTGCCTACGAAGTTTGGGGAGGTAGATGGGTGGAATCCATCCGTTCAGAGGGGTTCTTTTGGGTGTAGTCCCTAGAGGGGAATTATGAAGTTCATATCCTTATTTAGAGAAGGAGTGGCTTTTGATGTAGGGGATGGTAGGAGAGTCAAATTTTGGGAGGATGCTTGGTGCGGGGAACAATCACTAAAACACGATTTTCCGGATTTGGTTGTCTTGGTGGTGGATCCTTTGGCTATGGTGGCAGAAAACATGTCGGTTAAGAGCGGGGAAATAGTGTGGAATCTAGTTTTTAGACGGAATCTATTTGATTGGGAAATTCCACGGGTAATTGAGTTACTGGCTTGATTGTAAGCCTCACATGTTAATTCTGGTCTTGAAGATAGGGTGTGGAAGGCGGGTATAGGGAATGAGTTTTCTGTCAAATCCTGTTATGGGCATGTGAACAGACCAAGTGTGGATGTGGGGCCTTGGAAGGAGGTATGGTATAATGGGCTCCCCTCGAAGGTCCAATTTTTCATGTGGACAACAGTTCTGGAGAAAATATCTACAATGGATGCGTTATGGAGGAAAGGTTTCCATTTGCATGGTATATGCCTATTGTGTTATTGGGAGGCAGAATCGGCTAGGCATCTCCTCATTCATTGCCCCTTTTCTTGGGAAATTTGGTGTGGCATTTTGAAGGATTTTGGGAGTACTTGCATTGTCCCTTTGGATCTTAGATGCTTGCTATTGGGTTGGAGAAATGGGGTGTTAAGCGCCTTTGGTAATTGAGCGTGGTGCCTGGCTCTGGCGGCGATGTGTTAGGCAATTTGGTTGGAGAGGAACAACAGAGTCATCAAAGGTCAAGTAGAGCCGACTTCGAAGGTCTATAAGAGAGCTAAGGAGTTCATAGTGTTTAGGGCTAGAAGGTGTAAAGGCTATGATGGGTTGCCCCAGGGCGACCTTCTTCATCATTGGGAGATAAGTATAGGGTTGTTTTGAGGTTTGAGTGAGTCGGGTTTTTTTGTGAGGGTCCTCCCCTTATTTTGTTCTCTTCCTTTTTTTCTAGGGCTTCCTTGTCCCCTTTCTTGTGTTGTTTCGCTTTTTCAGTTCTTTAATAAAATTTTTTCTTAAAAAAAAAAAAAAAAACCACTAACCTTGGTATAAGGTTTTTCCTTTGTCTCCCATTGGCCATCCTATGGAAATATTTGGTATTACTGTCACCCTTTTTCATTAACTTAACTCGAGATTGTTGATGCCAATGAATTTCTTCACAACACAACAAGTTTTCCAATTCACATAAAAGGGTTTGTTCCCGGACCACCATATCAAAAGGTAAGCCATCATCCTCTTCATTCCTTTTATCAATAAGCTGAATTTCAGCGCATATATTATCCTTCTTCACCTTAATGTTTCCAAAAGTGACTTTTTTCCACACCTTTAGTTTTTGCTTTACATGGTGCAATTTCTTCATGATTTTAAAACCCTCCTAATCTTCACCATGCTCATCAACAACTTCCGGCCACCAACCATTCACCAAGTGCTTAAAGCAAGGTTCAAAATCTCGTTATCACGACTTATATCGCGGCTTCGAGAGATGGAGACGTCTCGTGTCTCGCAGCTTATAGTGGAGAGGCGGCGTCCAAAACCGAGAGACAATGAAAAACGGGTCAAATGAAGGAATTTTGATTTGAAACTTCAGGATTTGATAGAATAATCACTAATTCACACTTAAAAATCATTAAATATAAGAAACAACCATCATAACCATCTATGATGGTTGGGAGAACCGTCACCCTTATGACATACATTGTCGCCTATTGAATCTATAGAAACACTATGTAAGCCTTAAAATTTTTTAATGTAATTTTAGGAAATGTTATAATAAACATTATTAAACACTTATAAACCATTATACTTCATTACATTTGGGTATCAGTAGTTGGGAATTGGTACCCTTGTGACACTCATTATCGTACATGTATAGAATTTTAAGTGTTAAGAGATTGATAAATAAGTGAATAACACTATATATTACAAAATAAAGCTATAAATCCACATCCAAAAAACATAATCAATGATACAGATGTGTAACTGAAATAATAATGTCATTCTCATTCATTGATTATGCATTCTCATTCTTATTTTCTGGTATTTTCGGAATTTTTTTAATTATTAAATAAATACAAATTTTTTCTTCAAAAATCTACCAAAATGACATGTTATATGCAAAATGGTATGTAGTATGCCATTTAAAAAAAAATTAGACCAAACAATGCTCATTTCATATAATTTTTTGAATTTTCTTTAATTTTTTATTTTTTTGAAAAAATAAAAAAATAAATTTATTTTTCCAAAAATTATTATTTTTCCATGTGTAGATTTGTCACAAATGTATAACATATAAAAAATCTACAAGGATTAGAGAAATAGAGAGATTATCGAAGTTTTTGTTGAGATTTGGGGTTTCCGTTTCGGTCCTTCAATTCGGCTTAAATCTAGCTTCTCAAATGAAATGGACTCAAGGTAAATCTAGCAAGAATCTACAAAAAAAAAAAAAAAAAATCCTTTTTGAGTTGTGCAATATGGGTGTTCTTTTGCTGCAAGACGTGAGCTTGTCTCACATCTCTCTCTTCATTTTGAAGGCAAAAATGGTCCAAAAAGTCTCACATATCACAAGACACATGCGAGGTACGCGAGACGTCTCGCGAGACGTGGGACTTTTCTTGCTATTTCGAATACATGTGCAGTATTGTGCTATGACCCTGCGATACCGAGACGCCGTCTCGCGCGAGATTTTGAACCATGGTTTAAAGGACGGATGCGACGTCCCCGTATTTTCTAAGCGAAAAGGTTAGGCCCCATAGCTCATCTCACAGGTGTTGAGCAATATTGGCTGGTGATCCAACGTCACCTTTGGCAAAGTTTTGTAGTAATGTTGAGGATACCAATCTTCTCAATCTCCAAATGCCAGGAATCTATCAAACCTACAAAGAATTCGGTTCTCTTGACCGTTCGACCATGTAAATTTAGCATTAGATAATGGGCTATCTTGCAATCCCCATTCTTGGACAAGATTGTTAAAATTTCTCATACTTCTTGTAATGCAACCTCCATTATTTTTTTCATGCACAAATCTATTAACATTAAAATCTTCCCCAAGGACACATGGACCTTCACACCATCCTCTTATCGAGGCTAATTCCTCCCAAAACTCCTACCGTATTGAAGAAGAAGCAGGTCCATACACACTAGTCAAACACCATGTGTGGTCCTTAACTCTGTCCTTCAATATAACAAAGATGGAGAGATTTCCAATTAGCTCTTCCTCCTTTTGGATCATAAGTGGATTCCAAGCCATAATGATACCCTTAGAAGTACCCACAACCGGTTAACAACACCACTCAGATAACACACTCCCCAAAACACTATGGATTAATCTATCATGAACCACTTCTTTCTTAGACTCATGAAGTATACCACATCTGTGGAAAATTTTATAATGCATCCCTTAACCAATCTTCTTTTTCCAACTCCTCCTAGCCCTCTGACATTATAGGATAAAATCTTCATTTTTAACCTTTATTTGAGATCCCCTGCCCATTTGCTTCACAACCTACTCGCTCTCAAGAGCATTCCCATCCTTCATGTCCCATGCTAGATTCTTTAGTTCCCTTTGACCTTTTAAACTTTTCTTTATCCTGCTCAGTTGATTACCCTGAAGCTGCCTGATGTAACTCGACATCAAAACTGGTTGTCCTTGCTTATTTGAAACCGTAAACCCCATTTTTTGTATAAACTCGTCCATAAATTCAAAACCATCTTCATCCTCATAGCCACCCAGATCAGCCCCCTTTTCTTGCAGATTCCCTTCCCTCTAACACTGCTCTTCCCCCACCACCTTATGGCAATCCATCATTGATAGCTTATTTGATGTGCCTGCATCAAGGTTAGAAACCGAATTGACAGGGAGAGGACTAGTCTGATCGACCTAATGAGAGACAGGGTTAGTGTGATTAGGAATATTACCAGTAGAACAAGGATTTAGATTACCATAGGAGGTAGACAACACATGACTAGGATCGGGAGATTGAGAGACACAACAAAGGGAAGGGTATGCACCTGATTTTAGACTGACAAAACAGTTAGGCTTATGCAGTTTCACATGTTGATCATTTCCATCGAGCACTGAACTTCTAGATGCATCATACTCGACCAACCGAACATGCTCTTCACCCTCAAATAGTTGCTGAACTTCATCTCCTCCAACATCAGATTTTGCCGCTTCAGTTTCCGACTCATATTCCTTAGAAGCAGAGCTTTCATTCAACCACTCCCCTACCCTACGGGCGAACTTGACTACTATCACCATTACTGGTTGAAGCTTGTTCTCCCGCAAGTGGAGTCATATCGTCCCCAACAAATTGTCCCCCAATCACACCATCATTGCAACGATCCTCAACACACCTACTAGGGGACCCAAATTCGAACTCCTCCCTTGATTGATAAAACCTCTCATTTGTTGACCCCTTCTCACTTTGGGTAGAAGAAGATGATCACAAAGAGGACCGAGAAGAGGACTTTTGCGAACTAGATTCCGAAGATTCGATCTTACCACCAACCTCTTCCACATCCAATTTTCGCTCCACCTTGTCCTTCTAAGCATTATCAAACACAACCACCACCTCCATTTTGTAGTTCGAACACTCTTGCTTCTCCACCAGTTAGACGTTCAACATTAGGGCAAAACTCCTATCTTCTTGGACGAGTGACACCATTGAATTTTGAGAGCCTACGTTACATTTGGGACTCCACTGAAAATTAGGTTTAGGCCCATTGGTCCTGCTTCCAACTTCTGGGCTCAACTCGTGGCTGAGGTCCATATTGACAAATTTGGAACACCCTCTTTTTCAAAAATTGAATTTTGAAAAGCCCTCCTAGCCAGCTGTAATCCACCTTGATCCCCCACTATTAGATCTTGACTGCTCTCCCCACTAGGATTAGCCATGGTTTCAAGCCCATCCCTCTTCCCCAGATCACCTTTGCGTGCTACGTCCCCATTCCATGCATTTTGGCCTGAGGAAAAAGACAAAAATGCCTCCTCTAGCGCCATCTCATCATTGTCCTCCTTCCATTCGGCACCAGCCACGGCAACGTAGGATCTCCTGAAAATAGGGCTTTCAATTTCAATAACGAGAAGCTGAGGTTCCCCATTGACAAAAATTCGTAATGCCCTTGGGATATTTAACATCTCTCCACCCCAACCTTTAATCGGATCAAAGAAAGGTCCTGCATCTTCCTCATTCTCTCATCCACCACAATGAGGTTCCCACATTTCCGGCCAATCAGGCTAAACACTGCAATCGACTGCAATGAGGGGGATAAACCCATAACTTTTATCCACCTACAACTCGATATTGCCTTCTGTTGAATCTGGTGCATCTTCGATGACCATCGCTGGAATAGGCAGACTCTTTTTCCAAAGTTAACTGTCCCCTACTTCACCACATGTGCAGCCTCCAGTTCCGTGTCCGCAACCATAATTGTTCTGTTAGCCAGGAAACCAAGTGGAAAGGTCTGGAAAGGTTTAGCCTAAGGACCTTGGAACCATTTTGATAAATGTAAAGAGACATCCTTCCATGGTATCGTTTCACCCCATACCTCACATACAATTACATTTGACCAGTGATCAAAAGCCTTTAAATCCCCATTTTCAACTACAGGTGTATCTATGATGGATTTTACAGCCGGTGGCTTGAACACTCTTCGACATATGATCTTGATTACCTTTGCCATATTCTTCCACCCCAAGAAATTGTCATCAGCGGGCACAATAATAAAGGGGTTTCTCTTCTCCCTAGTCCAAACGCAGAACTTAATATACCACCCCCAGTCATTGACCACCCTATTCAGGAAGAGGGTGGATTTCTGTATTTGAAGTGTTGCCCTTAGATTCTCATTCTCATTGACATTCAAAGTAGTTCGAAGAAACTTGCAAAGCTTAGCTGACTGCGCAACATCAAAGACAATGGTTCGTGGTTTACCCTTCCCTTTTTCTGTAATCGTAAAACTCCATATACCTCAAAGCTCCTCCGTCAATAGTTCGAACGACTTATTCTCGATGTACACAAATCGTTATCCCTTCTATCCACCTTCTTGCATTCATCTTCTGGCCGCCATCAACTATTCGAACTCCTTTCTCCGGCTGCCATAAACTTGATTCAAGATTGTTGAAATGCTCGTTGGGTCCATTTGGGGACGTCCTCATTGTCCACAAGCTTTCCAAATTGTAGTAAGCTCTTGCTTTCTCGTCAAGGGCCTGATTTTGACACTTTTTGTTTTTAGAAAGTGAAGTTTTTAGTAGTGTTAACTTTAGGAAAGTCTTAGGTATCAAGTAAGTTAGTAGTTTAGGAGTTTCTAAGTTTGTTTTTTGTTATTTTCATGAGTTCGTGAGCCTATATATGGGCTGCATGTTTTTCTACTTGGTACGATGAAATTAATAAAAATTTTGGTTTGTTTCTTGCTCTCCATTAGTAGAACTCCTTTTCTTCTTCAATTCCTTAGTGCCTAAGGTGTGGCTTGGTTGGTCATTTCCAAGTTATGAGTTGGTGATTTCTTATAGGTACACTTATCATCTTCCCTAATCTTTTCTCATCTTCTCTTCTTTTCTTATTTCTTTCTTTATTTTTTTTCATTCTTTCGCCCCTCTTAATTACTTGTTTTTCTGCAACCCCACCATTAAAGAACCTTAAAACCCTTTCATAATCCCTTTTCTTTATGAGTTCTTGATACCCACTACCTGTATGTCACTTTGCTACCCATTCCCTTGCTGTTACCATTGAAAAGACCCAAGAAAACTATACCTAACCCTAGGGTCCTTATTATCTATGAGCCCTCACTGCTCTTACCCATAAACCAGTACCCTCCATATTATAGAGATCTTGCAACATTTAGATATAACTTTCCTTTATTGTTTCTAATTTGGAAAATCCACACCCATGCGTATTTTACGACTTGCAGCAGATGTGAAATAAATTCCCCGGTTGTATTCACCTATAAAACCACAAGTCCTAATATAATCCTGCTGTTTTTAATTTAAGCTTGAATCTAAACATCCATCCTTTTATTGTCCTAGCAACTTTTCATTGGTGTGCTGCATCAACAACAATAAAGAAGTAACAAGTATGTCACCAAGCCCGGCAATAGATGAATATGAACTATTTTTTATTCAAATTTTGTCTTTCTTAGAACTGACATGATAAGATTTGAAGAGGGAGGACATACCAATCATGTGGTGGGAGGCTCTTAAATCAATGACCTAGGAGTCATGAGATGTGGAAACAGGCGCGGATAAGGCTGATGCAGATGTACCTGAAGTTGAAGCCACAAACGATGAGGTAGGAGTTGCTAAAGAAGTATCAAGCTAAGAAACAAACTTACGGAATGCCTCAATTTCCTCCCTAGATAAATGATCATCTGATAGTGAGGCAGGTGGAGGGGCTGCAGGCTCTGAAATTGTGGAAGCAATTGAATGCGCACTAGGTTGATTACCTCCAAATCTACCACTGCCTCTACCTTGTTGTGGCTGCCCTGGATGAAGATCCTGTGGACGTCCTTGGAAATCCCAACACTGGTTCTTAGTATGTCTGGATCTACCACAATGCTCACATTTAAGATGATCTCGATTATCCAAGGAAATACCAAAACGACCACCACAATCTCGTGAAGAGGAACCTCCTCTGTCGAGCCTCAAAACCCATACCAATAGGGTTATGAATTTTGACACGTAACCTTAATCCATTCATTCATAAACCATTTAAGTTGCATATAAAATTTTTCCTCTTTCTTTTACATTCGCATACATACATAGCATAAATAAATCATTAATTATAACCATTCCATTCCCATAAGTTTGACCAGTAAGTAAAAATCCCTAATCCATAACAATAATCCATAAATCTGTATGTCTGATATAAACGTACATCACTGAAATCAAATAATAAATCCAACTACCAAAATCCACTACTTTATTACATCTCTTCAAATAAACTGAAATAATAAGATGTTCCTACTGAAATTGAAATAAACAACTAAATAAAAATTCTAATGTCTTATAGCATATATCAAAGTCCATCTAGGTTTCCAATCCTCTCTATCTGGAACTGCTACTCAGTTACCTCCTCATCATCTGTGGTATCAATTCGAGGTAAGCTTGACAGGCTCAATAAGAAAACAGGTAAACTATATGAAACACTGGATAAAGACTTAGCACGTATATGACAAAACAAAATTAATAGTTGCTTGTTCTTTACAAAATACGGAACTATACAGTTCTAAACAATACTAAGTTGAAAACAATCAACAAATCAAAGCAGATATATGATACAAGTCCAAAACAAAACAATAGCATATGAGGAATCAATATCTCTACAGAACGATTCATAATCATATCAATCTATTCACTAAGCCAATACACTATACACCATTTAATCCTCGGTGAGAAGGGCCGGTAGGTTTAATTTAATCCCCGGTGAGAGGGTCGATACAATCACACCTACACTCTAGTGAGAGGAGACTACTATCTCATCCCTAGTAGCAAGAGATCATTTCACCAATTCAGTCCCCCGTGAGAAGACTGATATTCCACACCATAAACCAGGTGAGGTGGGTATCATCAAATAGTCTTGATGCAGCTAACGCCAAACAATTGTTGTATGTGCCACCTCACAAGAGAGCTCGTTTCAAGAATGATATAAATTTTGGCTCTTGGAAGATTTTAGGAATTATTATAATTTAAAAAAAATAATTTTAGGATTATTTTTGTTTAAGTTTAGGGTGTTTTTAGTTTGATTTTATGTTGGGAAGGGTTAATGTAATAAGGCTTGAAACCTTGGGGGGTTATTTGTGATTTTAAGATTTTTTTTTTTTGGGTTTTTGACTAATCACTTTTTGATGTTTAGCCCACTATTTCAAAGGTCAAAACTTGTCCTTTTGGCTTGATTTTGGTGCCATTAGATAGGTTATTCGGTTACCTTTCTAACGAGGCCAAGATTACACAAATCCGAGGTGATTTGAAAAAATTATGACCAAATTACTAAGGGGGTCTCAGAAAACACGGGAATAGTGTTTTTTTTTAAAGAAAGTTTTAAGTTTTAATAGTTTAGATTTTTAGAAAATTTTATGTTTTGGAAAGTCTAGGAATTAGGCAAACTTGTGTAATAAGTTAGTAATGTTTTTAGCAAGTTCAAGATGTTAGAAAGTGTGTTTTAGGAAGTTTTAAATGTTAGAATATTTTCTTTTCCAAATATTTTAAGATATAAGCCTATTTAAAGGCACCCTCTATGCAATTATAAATGGTTGGAGATGAATATTTGAAAAGAAAACACATGTG
>JAOXJP010061998.1:0-15627 GCA_025762735.1 Platanus orientalis | reverse complement strand
CCCAAAAAGTGAGTTGATTCCCCCCTTGTGTGGCCCTTGAGTGCCTCACAAGGGGAGTGGCTTAGAGGATTTCAGGCCTCAATATGGATTGAACGGGTGGCATGCGTTCATATCCCTCTCTATTTGTCCCTACCGAAATGAGTAGTTCTGCAATATTTAAAATGTTTAAAAAGAGTCCTTCAATAACTAGTCTAGAAGTCACATATGTTGGGAATTTTCAAGAGGACCGGTTGCATTGGGAGGTGTTGTGAATGGTGTTGACTTGAAGCAACTGCTGCAACTGCATGTGTTGACAAAAGCCTAAGACCGCTAAAGATCTCGACTATGCCTTTTAGGCTGCTAGTTGTTGCACCCTTAGGTTGGTGTCCCAGGCAGCAACGTTGTAGTTATGAATGGCGTCTTCGACTGGATCAAAAGTACCGAACCAAACGTGAGTTTTCTCCCAACAAAACTCTGTGTTAATGGTCCTATTGATATTTGTTGTTTCATATTGTGCCTTTAGATAGGTGCCAATTATCAATAATTGTTTTGGTGTTTTATCACCAACGAGTATATATTGGCTTTGACTTACTAGGGTTCACACCAATCACATTCATCAGTCCATCTTGGAATGTGTTGTTCACATACCTTCAATTGGGTGGGCCTCACCGAAGACATGTGATCAAGGCATCCAACTATGTTTTCCTTAAATAAAGGAAATTGTTTAAGCAATGGGATCATTTAATGGATTACTTTTGTGCCTAAAGATAAGGTTGGGTCCCTTCTAATTGGATAGTTTAAATCTATTAACATGCTTAAGAGCTATGAAGAACTATGATGGTCATTGTAGTGTCTATATTTAGAATATTAGGAAAACATAAATATAAACTGGAAATGTGGGGGTGTCTTATTTTAGTAAGATTACCAAATATCAAGGAATAAAATATAGGATTTATTACTTTTGTGATATTGTATTTTACATGGTATTGTATACAAATATATGTATGTGCATGTGAATAAATGAGTTACTTTTATGAAGGAGTAACAAAGTAAGATGGTTATATTACAATGAAAGAAAGATGATTTATTGTGAATTATGTCTTTTGTTGTTTATATCATGTTTTTCATGTTGCACTAGATGAAACATAGTGGAAGCATATAAATACTTGAAGAAAAATATGTAATAATCTAGTGGAAGTCCTATTTTGGAAGGATATATTGATGCTTGTTGAAATTCTAAACCATAAGGATTCGAAGCCCATGAATGGTTGAATATATACTCTTGGAGGAGTTGCAATTTCTTGAACGTCGAAAAAATAAACCTTGATAATTCACTCTATAATGAAGGGTACGAGTTAATGTCATTTACAACTAGAGACAAATAAATGAAGTGGTTGTGAAATTTAATTTGAAAAAATTATAAGTTGGCTTGGACCAATGCCACTAATATATTTGCATTGTGATAGTAAATCTATGCTATCGCAAAATGGTAAGTCTGGATAAATTGATATAGCTATGTGGTGGGATTACTCAATTCATGAGTTATCATGATTGATTGTATGGTCAAATAATAACTTGGTCGATTCCTTGAATAATGACGCCTTACACGGAATACAAGCAAAACGGAGTTGCTAAATGAAAAAATACAACCTTAAGAAAAATTATGAATGCTATGTTTTGGTTTACCTTGTGTGGAGGGGAAAGCAATAGATTACCACAAATTATATTCTAAACAAGAGGCCCCACAAAAAAAACTAATAGACACCTCATGAATTATAGAAAGGTCAAAGACCTTCCTGAAAATTCTTAGAAGTGTGGAGGTGCTTAGTAAGGTGGTGGTCCCTATTCTTAAAAGGCCTGAGATATGACTTAAAAGAGACATAGAAATTTGACAATATAATGATGTCAAATGGGTTAAGAATTAATGACTGTGACAAGTGTGTGTGTATGACATGGTAAGTCTCGACATATTCATTAGAGATCCAATACCGTAAGGCAGTTGATCTCATATGGAATTATTTCCATAAAGAAGATGATATTGTAGATCCATTAAATAAAGGTTGAGAAAATATCAAGTAAACGGCTCATTAAGGGGAATTGTTTTAAAACCTATGTCTAAAAAGTCTCCATAATGACAACCCTACCTAGCTGATTGGAGATCCCAAGATCTAGGTTTAAAGGGACAATCGAATTGTGTGTGACTTAGTAGTATTACTACGATCAATCATTATGGAGAAAACTTCTCTTATCCACTCTTATGATGAAACAGTGATACCTACAATGAAAATCGGGGTAAACTATGCTTTTAATAATTCTTATTCCTTAGAATTCCAAATTGAGTATAATATGATACTCTTAATAAGAATTATCTATGTGAGTGTGAATGGTCTGCTTCAAATGAGAATTATAAGGCTAAATTCTCTAAAACACTCATGAAACCAGGCGGTGTTTTGGGCCAAAATGAACACAATCATAAGAATCAAATTGTGTTCGAAAAAAAGTTGTGTGAATTCTATTGTCTTGGTTTACACAAATAGCTGAACAGTTTAAGACATCGTATTCACTGGCTAACTAGTGAATCTGATAGACTTTCACAAAGGAAGGTTCAAAGCCACAAACTACCTCTCCATATACAGTAACTTTCCAAAAGTACTGTGTGTGTGTGTGCATCTACATATTCATTTGCATTATAGTAAGCCAATTTCATTCATGTGGGAGAGTATTGGAAACGGTTTTGAAAGTACCTAAATTTTTATTGTGCCCAAATTTATAATCTAACTAGGTAGGCATCTTTGAGCCAAAATAAAAGTGGGACCCATAAGTCATTTGAGGTAGGTCCATATGGGTTTGTGTTCACCTCATTGAGGAGAATAACTTCGTATGGTTGGTTACTCAAAAACGTTAATAGGTGAATGAGAAATTGTCTCTAAAGGTGCCTTATTGAACACTGGTAAAACCAGTGAAAGGGTGCGTCTATTTGTGCGGTTTTACAGTTTGACCCTTCATGACTGTTTGGACCAAATAGTCCAAATATGGCTATTAAATCACCCCTTTTAGCAAATGTCTCTTTTTGTACAAATATGAAAGTGACTATTAAATAACACCTTTTAACCCCCTATCTGTTCCGAATAGACATGAATGTGGATACATAAATGTATCATGTTGATTTCGTGTCTGTTCGAATACCAAGAGTTATGTCTCTATGTCTGTTTCGAACAGACATGAACAAGTCTATAAATAAATCATACCTCATTCATTTTATTCACTCAATTCGATTCCAAATATGAAATTTGTAGTATGCTATTTTAAGCATCATAGAGGGTGTTTGAAATTAGGCATACAAAGAGCATTAATATAGTGCATTGTAAGAGAGAGAGAACAACACAAGTTTGATTCACTGGGCACACAAATTGCAATGCTTCTTATGTGTGTATAAATCATTGTATCTTGGGAGGCAGACGCTCAAAGAGTTCGTAACCACCACTGCGAGGGGGAAAATCTGTCTTAAGGACATAGTGTCAAACACTAGCCTTGATCAATTTGATACTATTTTATTGTCAATTCGTCCATTCAAGTAAGTGGTTCTTTTCATTTTATTTTTAAGTATTTTATTTATATGAAATAAATGCTTTTTGTTTATAGAATATTGCATACATAGAATATAGTATAACAGTGTCATTCTTACTTTAGGCTAACTTTAAGTTGTCCTACCAAATCCTGCCCGCCCTGGGCCTAGTTGATACAAGAAGGGACTCCATACTTAATGCTATTATTGAAGGAATTTGTTAGCGTAACAAAACATTAGGAGGAAGGTGGTCACAATATCAAGAAGGTCTAGTAGGTGCACATGTTGTAGTAATGCAATTGGCATCCACCTAGAATATCAACTCATTCAAAACTTAACCTGATCAATCAATGGTAACCAAGATTTTCCCCCCTTTGTTGATCTTTTACCAACTACTATCATTCAAATCAACGTCATTGACAGGCTCTATATGATTAACTTATTTCCAATTGGGTGCCTTGATTGCTAACTTTGTAGATCTTTTATTGGGATATATCATCAGGTGAATTGAACCTTGAATGTTTTGCATTCATCTTCATTTTACATGACCTAAATTGTGAGTCGAATGACCCCATGGATTTGGTAGGACAACTTAAAGTTAGCCTAAAGTAAGAATGACATTAATATTAGTGCTAAAAAGTGAAAAACATCCCCCAAAAAGTGTATATCACTTTTTTCGGTGCTAATGTGTTGGCCCCTAATGTCATTCTTGTTTTAGGCTAACTTTAAGTTGTCCTACAAAATCCCGCCTAGACTAATGGTAGTTCGGTTTGAATTATATGATCAACGGTTTACCCTTCTTCCTTTTTTGCCTAATTTAGCTAATTAGCTCATTAACTGGTTTGCGCCTTCTTGTTGATTGTTTGTTTAAGTTTATACGGTTACCAATCTAACCCATGTAAAATTAATGAAATTTTTTTGGAAATCTATAAAAATATCAACCTACAAATGGGTTTGTTGTAGAGACTTGAAAGGAGTGAACGATATCCTTAATATTATTAACAATGACCAAGGCTTCTCTTGTTATAATCTCTCAAAATGCATCTCGTGGGAGACCCTTAAAAAACCATGGCTTGGATTCCTATAATGTGGAAGGGTTTGGCTAAAGACAACTTTTGCTACTTTAATCAAAAGAAAATGCATTGTTCATGGACAATAAGTCCCATGCCCACCCCAGTTTTGTTCTTTACAATTTGGCACACACTTGAAGAATACGCATATTCCCACAAAGGGATGGAGACACTCAAGAGTCTTAATAATGTATGATAAAG
The DNA here is from genome assembly GCA_025762735.1 of Platanus orientalis. Classification (NCBI taxonomy): domain Eukaryota; kingdom Viridiplantae; phylum Streptophyta; class Magnoliopsida; order Proteales; family Platanaceae; genus Platanus; species Platanus orientalis. The sequence goes on along the minus strand of JAOXJP010061998.1, from coordinate 10,812 downwards.
GAAATAAGGATTGCCCATCGAGTGGGTCATAATGACAGTTTGGCAACATCATATAGGCCACAATCACGGGATGTGACCCATAGGATCTTCACCTAATTGATACATTGGCTTTGATCACCCATTCTCTTTTGTTTTTCCAAATTCAGATCTCCCGTTGAAATGTTTTAAGGTCATTTTATCTTTTCAAAGTCTTATCAATGGCTCTCCTAGCGATGAAATTGTTCCCTCCAAAGGTTTGAAACAAAAAGATCCTTTATCCTCTTTCATCTTTTTGTTTTGTGTTGAGGGTCTGTTTGCTCCTCTTGTGAATCTTGAAAGTACCAAAAAGATTTCTAGTATAAAGATTAATTGTATATCCCTATTATTTCTCACTTTCTATTTGTGAATGATTGTTATATCTAAGGTTAATCCTAGGGATGTTGACCACATCAAAAACTACATCTCTCAGTCCAATGAGGCCTTGGGCCAAACTATCAATTAGGAAAATTTTGAAGTAATCTTCAATCAGAATACTCCTAGGAAATTCAAAAGAGTCATCTTTGGTATTTTGAATGTAAAGCAAACTTAGAATTTAGGGGCTTATCTTGGTCTCCCATCATTAATTGATAAGGAAAAGATTTCCATATTTTTTTACATTGAAGATAGGACAAGGCTTAGAGTCTAAGGTTGGAAAGGCAAACTTCTATCCCATACAAGTAAATAAGTTCTCCTCAAGTCTATTTTGGCTATCATTCCTAGATATGTCATGTCCTACTTCCTTCTCCCAAAATCCATTTGTGATTTTGTTAAATCTATTCATCGTAAATTTTGGTGAAGAAGTGGCAACAATGACAAAAATGTTAATTGGATTGAGTGGGATAAACTTCAAAATAGCAAAAGGGATGGTGGTTTGGGATTCCATGGTCTTCATAATTTTAATTTAGCTCCACTTGCTAAGCAAGCTTAGAAAATCCTTTAGAATCTAAATGGTCTTTGGGTAAGACTTCTTAAATCCCTTTATTATTCTAGAGGGTCACTCGTTAACACAAAATGTAAAAACAACAGCTCTTGGGCCTTGTGGACATCGGGATTCTCCCACTTTGCCTCTAAGTCAAATGTCTATGGTGTAGGTGCATACATGAATGGGCTCACATCTAACAGGCTATGCTATTCTATGGGCATCTGGATTTGTATCTTATTCAAGACTCTAAGGGCCTTTAGACTGATATTGCTAAGGTCCTTAAGAATCATTTTATTGATGGAGTTAGACACCAGTCTCCTTTCTTGGGGAAAGAAAGTTTAGACCAACGAGTCTTATTTGTCAGACTCTTGTACTGATCTTGTTTACAAAAGACTCAGGTAAGCTATTTTTTCGTGGTTGGGGAAGGTGTTAGGTACCCCCAACACACACACCTTTTTAGAGTAACTTCTCTCATACATGTATGTTAATACCTATTCTTATGGTGTGTACCTTTAGATGTGTCATTTCTTGTCTGGGCCTCCCATGTTATGTGATTATTGCAACTGCACTCAAGACATAGTCTCAAGCTACCTATATAATCGATCTTGTGTGGTTCGAATACTTATGGTTTTGTTGGGATCAAAATGCATGTAGTTCTAGGAGTGGAACTGGTTGGGTTCATTTTAGTCTATTAATATACTCACATGGTACTCCGCACTGTATGAAAATGTGAACAAATTATCAAGAATGGACCGCGACTATGGTATACCAACAATGTTCTTTAGAAGAGATATGCTTGAGGTTGGCTGAGCACAATGACCTGAGGTTGGAATCGATGTAAAAACCAACACCTAAATAGGTAACTTGGAATCCTAATACATTGCCCTGATGTGCTCATGAATTAGGTATGAGCAGGACCTATGCTTGGGAGTGGGGAAACCGTTATGATTTAGTGAGTGTGGGTTTGGTTATGGCCTTTGGCATGCCTTGGGGAAAGTATGTTTGGGTTTCATAGGCTATTCATTCCTATCAAAGGGTCATATCATCAACCTTTGGATTGTATTACCTGTCAACACTAATGAAATAGTCACGGCATCAACATTCGGGATTATAGGCTATCCGTGCCAACGAAGCGGTCACGGCATCAGCACTGTCCCACGGGAAGAGATTCCATCTGTTTCATCATATAATTATGCTTTGAGTACATGGGAGATGCCCAATTGGATCTAACAAGGGGCAAGCGGTAAATTGTCTAGATTTTATTTTGGATGGATAGTTGCCCAGACGAACAGATGAGAATGTGTAGATGGACAATTATTTGGGTTCAAGCATTTGTCCATTGGGACATCGTTGCCTAGGTCTAAGCATCTATCAGTCGAAATGGATAGTTAAGGTTGGTCAGGACAAACAAATACACATTTGTTTGTTCATCTGTCATTGTTTTCAACAAATCTGAAGTTTAGATAGTCTTTGGGAAAACAACCATAACTCCCTCTAGAGATCCAAATTACACACCTTTTGTTGCATTAGAATCTAGAGAGGGAGATCTTTCAAATGTATATTATGTAATTTTTGTACTGGATGGACGATTGCATATGTCCATCTATCCATAATCATTTTAAGTAGATTTGGAGTTTGGATAATTTTCAAGAAAATGACCATAACTCCCTTTATAGAGATCGAAATCGCACATCGTTTGTTGTGTTAGATTTTAGAGAAGGGGATCTTTATAATGATATATTATTTTCCCTATTACAAGTTCAAATGGTAGGCACACAATGTCTGAATTCTTTGGTCATTTTTCATGGACCCAAAAATTGCATTTGTGTACCTTACAGAAACATGGTCATAACATCCTTTCTAGAAGTTCAAATAATGCACTGTTTGCTTCATTGGATCTAAAGAGGAAGATCTTTCCATTTGTATATTATTTAGTCTATTTCAAATCCAAATGGTAGGTGTGAAATGAAAAAATATTAACAAAAAACATGAAAGACATTAGAAAACCACACAACATAAAAAATGGAAGAATTGGCAAACGTTCTTACCTCCGCTTATATAGCTCTTGTGTGGATGGCGTACGTATTACGATAAGCTCTAGGGTAGTTGCGAGGATAGTGTATTTTTTGGGCTAGAGAGTTGTGTGGTGGAGGTTAAGGGGGGTATTTGTGTTAACGGATGGTAGCTAGAGGTTGGGGATGATGAATAGTGCACAACACCTATACGTATCCTTCTTGTGATTGTTTGGGGCCTCTTCTCTCTCCCTCTCTTATTTCTTCTCTCTAACTATCTTCGCCTCTCTCTCTCTTATATAGATATCTTCTCTTTTTTCTTTCTCTTATTTTCTCTCTTATCTCTCTAGCTCTATTCTCTCTCTCAGCTCTCTACTCTCTTTTCCTTGTTTTATTTTCTCTCTTCTCTCTAGCTTTCTTATTCTCTTCTCGTTCTCAACCCTCTTCTTCTTATTCCCTCTCTTCTCTCTGCTATCTATCTTCTTATTTTTCTCTCCACTAGCTCTCTTTGCTCTTAGGGGCCCTTTCTCTCACTTTCCCCTCCTCTTTAATTGAAAGCGAGGTCTATTTATAGGCTCAAAGAGGTGCACACTTGGGTGCACCAAATGGGATTGATGATGGGTTAGATTTGTGCCATTATTCACTCTTTCATTACTTAAGTGATAGTGGAATCCCACTTTGACACGTGTTTGGGGATATTTCGGTCACTTATGTGAGATTTTTAGGGGTCTACAATAAGGGGTGACACATGGTGGCCTTTGGTGGGTGAGTCAAAGTGTGTAAGTTGTGGCAAATGGGAGTGTGACAACTATTTTTCTTAGTCAAAGGTGTCACACCCTGCACATGTCGCACATATTTTTGTTCATGTGTCACACTTTAAATGTATACACATGTTATATATGTTCCATACACATCTAGGATCATTTAAATGCACATATAGTGATCTATAAATAGACACAACTTTAGAGATACACCAATAAAAAATTAGGAAGAATTTGTGAGTTAACTTTATGTCATTAGATAGACACAGCAGTCAAGAGTCCAACAAAACAAAAGGCGAGCAAACTGAACCCCAAACAAAAAGGATATAAGCATTTTAGTAAGTGAGGGTCAAACCAGAATAAAATACTTTGGCCCAGTCGATCAATCGGGAGGACCCCCAATTGATCAGGCTTGAGTAGCTCGATTGATTGGGCACTTTCCCGATCGATCGCCCGACATGGAACATTTTTGGAAATCATTTTTTTTTTGTTTCAAATTAGAAACTCCCTTAATGCATCTTGGACTCTTTTTAGACACATACAATAAATTGAACACAACCTAAAGAGGCCTAGAAACCCTAGAGAAAGGATCAAGAGCAAGAGGAAGACAACAATTAAACTATTTCCTAGGTTCATATATCCTTACTACTATATTGTTTTGAAACCATTTTGTGAAAGATTTGAATCGTTTTAAGTTCTTAAAAGCTTGTTTTATAAAGGAAAATTAGTGTTGTAAGAACACATGTAAATTAATTTTTTTTCATTCTATTAGGATCTTAGATGTGATTCAATCTTGTTTTATAAAGATTACTCTTGTTTTTCAATGGATTTCAAAGCTAAAAACAATGGTTTTCAAATAGGGATTTTGAGTTTTTCAAGAACGAAAAAACACAAAGTTTTGTTTTGTAAGTTTGATAGGTTCTAGATCGTTTGATTTATGTCTACATGTTATCAATCATTTTTCTTCGAGTTTTTAACCCGTTAAAGTTCTAAAATCATCATTTTAAAAGAAGGTTTACTATTTTCAAAGAATACAAGTGAGTTCAATTTTGGGTTTGTGATTCCTTAGGATTGTAGAAGTTATTTTCGTTATTTGTTGGATTATTATATATTTATATGTTGATCTCTGATATGTTCTTATTAGTTATGGAAAAATCTGATTGTTCCATAGTTCTGTACTTAGGTGGATCAAGCATCTTTGATTTAAAAGTATTATGAATTTGCTTATATTTCTGCTATTGATTGTTATATGTTGTGTACTATTTGTTGTTATTGTTTTCTGTTATAAGCCTCCATTTTTCATCAAGGGAGATATATGATGATACCCATCACACCTAGTTTATGGTATAAACGTTTTGGTGCTTCTCATCAGAGATTAAATTATGTGTCTAGCTCTTTTCACCAAAGATAAAATGGTGTGTTTGGTCATTCTCATTATAAATGTAATATATTGTAAATTTCATGAACTATAAAATACATATATTGTATAGATTAGGACATGAGTTGAGTCATGTTAGAGTCTATGAGGTTCTTAGGTTCAAGCATCATGAAGATAATCATTAAGTGCCAAGAAGATCTCAAGAGAGTAAACCAGGAGCATACGAGTCATCCTGAATGATCCATAACTCACCCTGAGTTTTCACAAGATAAATTAGGAAAAACGATATAGTTGAGGTGGTCCAAGGGTCTAAAGAGGAGTTCTAAAGGTCTGAGGACTTTTCTAGACCATGGACGGGCGATCCAAAGCCTTCTGTAGCAGTTCTAGGGATTTAGAAGGCAATATAGGGGATTTAGATCAATCCACATCAATCCAAATTATTTGGATCGATCCTACAACTCTCAGGTTGTAGGTTCTGAGTGATTTTTGAACTTGGATCAATCCAAAGTTGTGAAATCACTGTATATTGGTCTAAAGTTCAAAAATCTATTTCCCATCAATAACTAATATCATTTGACCGTTTAGGGATGTTCTAATCTAATGGACTAGCATCATTCTCATCCAATATTAAATATGATGAACCCCCATGAACAATCTAATGGTTCTTGCTAAAATCTCATATACTTGAAAGCTCTCTTGCTCATTTTGGTAGATTTTGAGAGATTTAGTTCTCCTAACTTTTAGGAAATCTCTCTCTATGCTTAGATAGGTAAATCTATACCCAAGACCATTCTATTGTCACCTCTCCAATCTTGCTAAGGCATATCTTTTAGAGGTAGGCTACAAGGGTTTTCTAAAAGGAAACCCAAGAAGAGATAGTGTGGGATTGAGTGTCACACCTTGCTCAAGGAGAAACAACCCACCGGAGTTGGTCCTACAAGCTTGAAGAGCCACCAAGAAGAATTAGTGAACGATAGTCACATCTCGCTCAAAGAGGAGCAACCCCAACTTGATTATAAGTCAACATCAACATTTCAATAGGTAAACACTTGTCTTTAACTTTATTTAAGTTGTTGAGACCTTTCCCGTCAAAGACACCGGGAGGATTGGCACTACCGCCAGAGATACCGATGATGTAGACTCGTAGCTCTTCCACCAGAGACATCAGAAGAGTAAACCATAGACCCCACCCACCAGAGACACCAGGTGTAGCTTGTTTGGCAAATAGATTAGAGGTTTTGTTAATTTTAGCCTTGATTGTAATATTGTCAATCTTAATAAAATTGTTTAGCTCGGTGGTGAGCTATTAGAGTGGATGTTGGCCGTTATACCGAACCTCTATACATCTTGTTTATGTTGTGATTGATGTTATTCTTATTGTCTATCATTACACATATTGACACAATCTCACATACAATACATTTGAACACTTTTATATACATGTGCACATCTCAATTGCAATCAATCATTGAGAACTTCTTAATCAATTAAAATAAGCAATTGAACTTGGGGTAATTGAAAAGAATTTTAAAAATATCCTATTCACTCCCCCTCTAGGATTAACATAGGAATTTCAGTTAGTATCAGAGCAAGGCTGCTCGGATATGGTTTAACTATTGGAGTGGAAAGATTAAAATTTCCTAGAGGAAGACAATTAACAAAATCCTAGAAGCATCCTGAAAACTAATAAAATATCTAGAAAGGAAGGTTGGTCAATTTCTACTCCTCCCTACTTCAATGGGATGGACTACATTTATTGGAAAGTTCGTATGACCATCTTCCTAAACTTTCTAGGCCATCAAGTGTAGGGCTTAGTAGTGGAAGACCACACCATACCTTCCACACACCCAAGTAAGTGGGCAGAGTCTGAAATAGAGGCTTATAAAGCAAACCACAAGCACTAAGTGCTCTGCATCATGCCTTGAGCCTGGATGATCTATGTAGAATAGGTGCGTTGTGAACCGTTAAGAAGCATGAGAGTTTCTTGAGAATACCTATGGGAGTGTCCCAAGCTCATCTAGTAAGAAAAATACTTTACAAGAATCGAAAGTCCTTTTGGTTTTTAGCACTTCTATGGATTCACACAATGAAAGTGAATCCGGAAATGATAGTGAAGAGGGTGAGGATGAAGAGAACATCCAAGAATCCTTCAACTAACTCTGCACAAAAAGTATGGAGTTAGCTAAGACTGTCAATGCATATAAGAAAAAGACCATGAGTCTAACTTATGAAAATGAAGAACTAAATAAAAGAATAAGGGAGTTAGAATTGGGATCTTCGACTGTCAATTTATGAGAAGAAAACCAAAGTTTAAAAGAAAATATGAACCTCCTAGAAAGAGATTAAGGGATGCAAAAACATTCCTCGGACTAGAGAAAATTAATAGGAAAACTGAAAAGAGGAAACTTGTTGAGGATAATGAAATCTTATCCAACAAGAATCTAGAACTTGAACAAAAAATCACGTCTCTAGAAGAAAACAAACAGAGTCTAGAGCTCACTTGCTTCAAGCTTAGTATACAAAACAATGAGTTATTTAATCAAATCAAAGAACTTGAAGAGCATAATAAGAAGTGTCTTAATTTTCTTGCCCAAGGTAGTGAAAAATTAAAGATAATGCCGACAAAGGGCAAATGAGGTGTTGATAGAAAAAGTTTAGGTTCTAGCTTCGGTAATACCCAACCTTCTTCCTTCAAAAAGAGAAGTAAGAATGTCTTTGCAAAGAGTAAAAACAAGATCAATGTCTTTTCACAAGCCATGATGCACTACAACAAATATGGATTTTAGTTACAAAACCTTTGTGAGGGTTATATAAAACCCTCGCAAAAACACACTTTTGCAAGGGAAAAACGTCTCCCTCACAATTGTTTGGTAAAATGGAAAAATAATTGTGACAAGATCAAAATATCGTCACTAATGCATTATTGACCCTCGCAAATACAAAATATTTGGAGGGAAATATTACCGCCATTTTTTTTTTATTTTTGTGAGGGTGTTTATATGCCCTCACAACAAGTATATTTTTTGCGAAGGCAAAGAGTTAACCCTCACAAATACATATGTATTAGTGAGGGTAAGAATTTAGCCCTTGTTAATATAAATTTATTTGTGATGACTAATTGTTAACCTCACTAATAAGAATGTATTATGTGGAAAAATGACAAAGTAGTTGTAGACCAAAATACCGTCGCAACTACATAATTGGCCCTCGTAAATAAAAAATTTGGAGAGAAATATTTCCATCAAATGTATTTGCAAGGGTATTTATTTACCCTCACAAAATGTGCACATTTTCTTGCGAGGGCTAAGAGTTACCCCTCGTTAATAAATTTTTTTTTTACAAGGGCTAAAAGTAGCCCTCACTAATACAAATGTATTTGTGAGGGCAAATTATAGCCCTTGTAAAAGATGAATATGTTTGCAAGGGCTAGTAGTTAGCCCTCCCTATTACTATTGTATTTTCAAGGGTTACTGTGTGCCCTCGCAAATATGGATTGAATTATTCACAACCCATTATATCAATTTGAAATATTGATTCACACCATACTAAGCCCTAACTTCACAATAGATGGGTCGGGTTTAGGTTGACTCAAATAGTCATATATCCTTAACTTAGATGATACGAATCTGATCCACCAACATGAATTACCACATAACCTGCAAACCTGACACAAACCTAACAAGAAATAAATGGGTTGACCCGCTTTAACAAGATTAATAAATGGGTTGGGTTCGTGTGGAGCCATATACCCTTATCTCGACAAGATATGAACTCGACCCACCAAAATGAATTTCCACACCTAGTTGAAAATGAGAAAAATGATAGCTTTGTAGCCTGAAACAAAAATCATTTTGTCTTTTAATATTGTTTGTTATATATTTTTGGTGATTTTTTTATTGATGCTACAATTTTCCAAGGCGTGAAAATCCTTTACTTCATGATCATTGTTCTCCACTATAGAGTGATGTGTGGGCCGCATGTAAAAAGTGCATGGGTCCACACCCCCTATGAGGGGGCGAATGGTGCTTTGGGTATCAAGGATTTGCCTCATTTTCTAACCGATCTTTTAGTTTGAGACGTAAAACATTAGTTCAAAATTTTATTATTTATTTTATTTGTGATAAAATCCTAAGAGAAAATTTGTATTTTTATTTTTTTATGAAACAAAAGAAAATTCGTTTAGAACCCTTTTTTCCCCTTCTTTTTGGGTAAGAACCTATAGAATGGTTCAGGCAACTTTCTTTCCTAAAATTTCTAGTTTTTTTTTTGGTAGGAACTGATTTAGTAGGTGATGTAAGGCGTCAATCCTATTGTTTTGGTAGGGGGTGCTGAAAGATTTTAGTATGGATTAATTTAGGAGGTGTAGGCGCCTTTTGTTCTCGTTTAATCTTTCATCATTTTCAAGTGTTCTCTGTCCAAGTATACCACTTTCTCCTTTTTCTTTGTTTCTCTCAGCATTCCTCCTTCATCTCTACTATCCCAGTCAATCCTTGCAATCCCAATCGAACCTTAGCCATAAGCATTCAACATAGTCTTTTGATTTTATGCTTGGATTTTGTAATCAATGTGGACTTCTATTTTAGGTTGTGTTGTTTATCTTCAAATCTAAGTCTATAATCCGAGGCATGTGACTTACCAATTTCTTTCGGTTGTGTTTTGCATGTTTGATGTTTAGTTTTCATGATGATCTTATGGGTTCTTACTGGTCTACCTTTTTTTTTTTTTTTTTCAATTTGGTTTTGTTTTCTTTAATTATTTTGAATTATATGGTCAATAAAGGATTTTTTTTGTGTTTTTGTTTCTTATAATTTTTTTCTTGAGGAAGTTAATAATGGATGTTAATTTCGTTTTTTTTTTCCTTCTAATGGTTGGGAGATTGCGAGCTCTTCTTGAAGCTCTTATATACTAGATAGTTTTATTAATTTGGACTGTTAGGTAACATGATTTTTTTTATCTTGCAACACTGAGGTATATATCTAGCAAAACATGTCTCATGCCCTCAAAACTATAAACCAACAGTAAAACAACAGAAACCCCTCCCTCACACTCTTAAGCAACAATCTTTGCACATTTGCTAGTGTGACCAATTCAAAGCATTTATTTTTGAATTTCTTAACTTTTTGAATCCCTGTTTGAGGTTTAAATTATATAGAAAATGCTCATTTAGATAACAGATGTATGACTGGTAAAACCCAAATAGTGCACATATCAAATAAGCTTCACATGCTACAAGTTCCTTTGCCATGTATGATGATAGAATAGTCAAACCAAAATGATAATTGCATTATTCTGCAAGATTATCAAGGTAGCAAAAACTACTTCCGATACTAGTACTTGTCTTCTAATCAACAGGCGGGCAGGACAATCCTTCCTGTATTATACCTTCTAAAACCCAAGTGAGAGACACTTGTGCAATTCAAGCCTCTATCCCATGATTTAAAAACTTTGAATCGGTCTTGACCGATTCCTGAGTCGGATCGGCTGATCCGGACCAATTTCAAGTTGACTCAGCCGATCCCGTGCAAAAAAAAAAAAAAAAAAAAACCTTAAAAATAATTTTAAATTCAAAATTTGAAAAAATAAAAAAATTATAAATTCAAAACCGATTCCTGAGTTGGATCGGCCAATTCTCGAGTTGGATCGGCTGAGTCAAAACAAAACCGGAGTTGACCCTTAAAATCATATTGGTCCCGGCCGATTACGAGTTGGATCGGCCGAAAC
>JAOXJP010061997.1:0-29812 GCA_025762735.1 Platanus orientalis | reverse complement strand
TTATTCTAGTTTGACTTAAATAAGGATACTGGGCCCCACAGCCTAAGGATAAGAATCCCAGAAGGATCCCACACCCCTTAGGGTTACTTTGGCTTCTCAAATACTTTAAATATAGAGGTACCCACATTCAGAGAGAGTCCTGTAACTTTTCTGGAAGTGGGAGAAATGTAGAGAATTCTAGAGCAGGTGTGGATACTTTGGAGACCGGATCGGATTAAATTGTTGTGTCCGGTTTAGCCATTAAGGTATTCTTCTTAAACTTCCTTTAAGATTAGATCTCAGAGATTCATATGACGATCATGAGAAAGCAAATGTAGATATGTGGTTGTTTAAATTAATTTTACTAATTTCTTTGTTCAAGAACGGTAAACTTCCTTCACCTAACACCTTCCCCAAATGCAACTTAACAACTAACCATTTATCTCAGGAAAGTAAATTAGTATTAGGAGTTAAACCCTTAGACCTTCGGGTCTGAACTTCTCATCTTCCCCCAAAGAGGAGAACCGATGTCCAATTCCATCGATTAATCCTGAGTTGGTGGTGACTCCTAGAAAAGCCTAACCCTCATGTAAAAGGGTTAGCAACCTTTCACGCACCAGCATTGCACGCCGAAGAGTGGGCTTGGAAACCACGGGCGGGTGGGGAAACCAAACCCCCCCGGACGCGATGTCCACAGGGTTCATATACAGTAAAATAAAAAGGAGAAAATAATGCAAACATCAATCACACAACAAGAACAAGACGATTTACATGGTTTGGCTTAAAGCCTATGTCCACAGGAGAGAACTAACTTTCTTTACTGTGAGAATGTGAAATCTGTATAAAGAAGTGTGTTTTCCTGTAACCCAAAGTCCACACCTTTTTTTCCCTTGTACATCCTCTCTCTCTCCTCTCAAACCTTGGGAAAAAAAAACCTCACAAAATCTTGTGGGTGCCTCTCGCACATTTTTCCTTTTTCTTTAACTAATATATATTAGGATTTTTCCTTTGGAGCCATCAAAGATTCCCTTTCCATAAGGAACCTTAACTTCTTTGTATCATGACAGAGAATAAAGTCACAACCTAACAAATCTCCACTTTGGCTTTATTTTCAATCTCTCAAAAGATTTGCTATTGAAATTAGCTTCACCTGTATCTTTACCAAGACGAAGACCTGTGACATGTGCACCACACTCCACCTTGGCCCACATTTTGAAACCACCCTAAAGAAAAGTTTCACTTGTCCTTCTTAGTGAAGTACCCCCACCTTGAACTTGAATCATAACATGTTTTATATCACCGCAAACAACCATTAGCATTAAAGAATCACTATTACACATACCATTGAATCAATTTTGTCCTGATACCATCTGACTCGATCATGACATGGCCAATGCACATGTGTAGCTGCCCCAAGCCAATTCACCTAGTCAACTTTAGAGAGGAACCTCAATCCATCCTCCCTAATCGCACAAACTATCTCACCATTGTCTGTCACCTGAAAACCTATGACACTTGTCTCTACCCCAACTCTGAAAAAGACCCTACACAAGCGGTTGTTATTTTATGCATCCCATTTCCAATTACTCGTCGAGGTCAAAGGAATATCATTAATCATTGTACTCCCCATTAGATGACATAAATCATCACACTTTTCTCCCTTCATCAAGATCAAATAACCGTGTGTGATTTTCATGGCTCCACCTATTGTCAAATACCTACATGTAACCCTTGGAATCCAACTAGCCTAGGGTTATTAGATTCATTCACATCTTTGAAACATATGATACAACATCCAAAGTATGAACCATTCCATCAAACATTTTAATCTTCACCGTCCCAACACCCATGACGTCACAAGTAGACATGTCACACAAAGAAACAAAACATATCTTATTTTTTTGGAATGTATCAAAATATTCTTTCATGTGGCATATATGAATAGGATAACCTGAATCTAATATCCATTCATTATAAGAAAAAGTGTTCATACCTTTGAAGACTGTGAGAACATCTCTAAGGTTCTCCTAATGTTCCTCTGCCAACACTATATTAAGACTATCACTTTTCTATCTGTCAACACATTCTAGACAATCCCTCTTCATGTGGCCATATTCCTCCCTTGATGAAAACATTACACCTTACCATTCCCTCTAAACTAACCTTTATCACATCTAAAATTTTTTTCCTTTGCTCTTCATCTCACAAACAGACCTTCTAATTGTTGGAAATATGTGTCCTAGCAATGCCATTCACATAAAATATACGCATGATGAATTAATAATAACTATTTATTCTATCATCACATGTATTTGTTTCTTTATATGGATAATTATTTGATCTCATGAGATGAGATAGGTGATCCTCAGGTAACATAATAGGATGTCAGACACATTGGGATGTGTGGAGAGATGTGATAATCCCATTCTTGAAGACCTGAAAGTTTACAGCTATGGGTGATGCTAGACACATCACTTATAGGGCTACTATATGTAGAGCTACCATATAATAGAGTGATGTAATCTCAGTCACTAGAGTGAGACTCTAAGCTTGCATGTGGATGCATTATATAAATTCATTAAAAGGATCTATTATGAACACACTTGATAAAACACCATTGTCAAGATAAGTGTTGTTCATATTTATAGACTCCTTAAACCTGAGGGGTTTGTATTTCTCTAAGTTATTATGTTAGTTATTTTGAGCTATCAACCAATGATGCCTAATTAGAGGCTATATTGGGTAGTTTGGATAGCCTACATGATACTTGAAAGGATGCAAATACCCAACAAGGATTCCACTACCCTTAAGTGGGAGAATATTCAGTTTAAGAAATATGTGATTTAATTGGACATAAAAATCTGGTCAATGGTTCTTGATAAAGTGTTTATCAAATATTTTCAAAACTATATCATAATTTATATATTTAATTTTGAAAATGATTTTATCAAATGAATGTCTTTAAATTTCTAATTGATTCATTAAGTTCTTAATGATAATGTTCTAATGACCATAGGGGTTAGATAGTGATTATTTTATCATCCTAAAGGTCATTAAGGAGTATTATGAAATATCTATAAATAATGGCCTCATTTTTATTTTCCTATCTTTAGGAGTTCAATTACAATATGTAACAGGGAACATTGCAGTTAGTGGTGTACTAGTTTGTAATTAACAAAAGATAGAGTGACCTTAATACAGTTTGACTTAATTAAGGATATTGGGTCTCATAGCCTAAGGATAAGAATCTTATAAGGATCTCATACCCCTAAGGTTACTTTGGCTTCTCAAATACTTTATATATAGCGGTACCCACGTTTAAATAGGATCCTATAACTTTTCTGGAACTAGGAGAAGCACAGAAAATTCTAGAGTAGGTGTGGATACTTTGGAGACCAGGTCAGATTTGATTCTTGTGTCCGGTTAATTGATTGAGGTAATTTTAAACTTCCTTTGTGATTATATATCAGAGATTTATATGGTTATCATGGAAAAACATATTTTGATATGTGATTTAATCAATGAACTTTACTAATTTTTATGTTCAAGAACGGTAATCTTCTAACAACTGGTATCAGAGCCTCCCAAATGAATCTTGAAATCTGTTTTTTGTTGTTTTCTGTTGATGGTACTCTTTGAATATTTGATAGAAGCCATTAATAGATGGATCCAAGTTCTGGAATTCATGAGGTAATGGTGATTTATCCAAAAATTTAAAGAGTGTAAAAGCTCAGATTAGATCTATAGCAATTTTACATAAAATGATAGTTATGAGCTTAATTTAAATTAGAATCATGTGTGTTTTATTTTGTTAGCTTTATGTGAATGTGAAATTATATTTTTGATGGATGAATGAAATATTTAATGGGTGTTTGGTCGTGATTATCTCCCCTTCTCTCTCTTCTCTTTATCTTTAATGATTATACTTCCCTCAAGAAGCGGGCTAGTTTCTTGAGGTTTCTTATTAAATATTGTAATTTATAGATTTTTCTAAGACTTGAGAGAATGAAGATTCATGCAGCACAACTCTTTGGAGAGAAGATGTAGCATAGATGAAGTTTCCAAAGGCATCTAGACAAAAATGGGACAAGAAGATGGCCTAATTTTCATGGGGGATCAATCTCTATGATCTACCATTGTTTTGTTATGTGATTCATCTTTAATTTACATATTTTTAGAGCACCTCCATGAGGCTAGGTCATGCTCACCTCCATGAGGCTAGGTCATGTTCACCTCAAAACCATAGAAAAGAATCCAAGTTGGAATAAAAAAGGGATGCCTACGACCAAGAATTTGAGTCCTACTAGGATTCCAACTTAGAGTCCAACTTGGAAACTAATTTTAGGGAGTTGAGGATAAATCGAAGCTCATAACTGTCATAAATAACTTTGTGAAATATCTATAAAGTATCCTAGAGGGGGTGAATAGGATATAAAAATTATTCTACCATTTCTTGCCAATGTTGGGATTGATTTTAATCTTCTTAAAATTAGTTCAAGTGAGTGTGTACAACAATGTGCTTACTCAAGTATTTAAAAAAAAACACGTAATAAGCAATATTAGATATGAGCAAAAAATAGAGAGATAAACAATCACACAGTCAATCTACAACACAAGATTTATAGTGGTTTGGCACAAAGGCCTACGTCCACTCTTCTAAAGCTCACTACCGAACTTAGGTATATTTTATTTAGATTGTCACATATAACCTAGGTCAACATAAAAAACATAACTACTTACTCACAAGCAAACTACACAACAGCACTTGGTATCTTCGACGAGTGTGCACTACTTCTAATGTCTTCAACGGAGGTAGTAAAGCTTCTGGTGTCTTCGATGGAAGCAAAGCAATAGAGGATAAATGAATATGCAAATAAATGTAAAGTAAATAGCAAATATTACCACTAAGTTGGTTGATGTTGTTATTCTTACCATATGTGGAAGTGCTCCTTGTTGAGCTAGTTTTCTTTATACACCCACTTCTTCAGGCTATGTCACTAGAGCTCTTTGAGCTAGGCCCACCACAAAGGGGTTTCCATAAGGGATAACCTAAACCACACCTCTTAAATAGCTGCTAGCTACGTTGAGCTGAGAGGGAACCAAGAGAGATTTTCTTGAGGAACTTTTAAGCTTGGAGCTCAGGCAATGGAGGAAGAAGATTTTTCACCCTTTGAGGCTCTTTTTAGCAAAGGAAATAACACTCTCTTCAATGCTTGCATTGTCTTGCCCTAAAGGGAAACTTTTCCTTTTATAAAGGATGGAAAAGACTCACAATCCTTAGATTAGAATCATTTCAAATGGCCAAGAGAAAATAGCCATCCATTTAAAAATAGAGTTTTGGTGAACTTCCAAAATACTTAGCCATGATTGATGTGATCGATCAAGGGGTCATTTTTCATGACCTCCTAAAAATGCTCGAGGGTGTCTCAGTGGTGTGGGCCCTCATTTATATCACAACCAGTCCATGATCGATCATGGGATCTTTAGGACCCGTGTCCATGATTGATCAAGGAGAAGAGGCCCAGTCCTCAGGTCCTCATTTTTCCTGTTTGTGATCGATCATAGGTTTTGTGATCTATCACAAATAGTAAAAATTCAATTTCTCACTTTTGTGATCAATCATGGGGTTTGTAATCGATCATAAATAGTGAATTTTGTATTTTCATTATTTTATGATTCTTGGGGGGTCCACATCCTCTTGGAGTCATTTTGGGGTGTTCAACCATGTGTGGGGACATATCTTGGGTCATACTACATGAACCCTATGAAGTTACATCCATGCGTTTATTGTCTTGGGTGTTGGAGCCCAGCTTGAGTCTTGGTCTTCAAGACTTGACTGTTATAGCTTCTTCCACACCTTTGCCCATGGATTTGACAAATGATGTTCTTACATCAACAATTTCCCTCTTTGTCAATTCCATTGCAAAAACCATATTCTTGGCCATTGTCATTGGGCACACTTGCCCACTTGCCCATTCCCCCAAAATACGTCAATAGGCATAAATTGCCTAATTCCCCTTAAATGCATGTCAATCACTCCCAATATAAGATACACATAAAAAATAAGATTACATTCAATGCTCTAAGTATCTTGACCTATTTATCAACACCTATACATAACAACCTATATACCTTCCTCAAGCCATATGTGAAGTACATATTTTTTAAAGAATGTAAGAGTGTGCATATGAGCAAATATACAAGTCAATGCAAATAAATGTGTTCATTTTAGATTCAAGATTAGCAACAAGTAACAATTTTTATTTTAGGTTTGGCAATATGTGTATTTCCCCCAAATTTGTATGCTCTCTCATAATGCATGTGTATACTCTTGCAAAAATAACACTCTCTATACTTTCTCCCCCATAGGTATAGAACCTCTCATGCTCCCATACTCCCCCATAATGCATACTATTCCCTCTCATGGCCAATGCCAAGTATGCAAATTTTCTCCCTCTTTTTTCCATGAAATTGGCAAGGGCTAGCAAAATCATGCCATAAAGAGCATATGAAATAAAATAAGGCCAGACAAAAAGAAATTGGTCATTCTATTAGTGATTGTCAATGTGAGTACATCTGATATTACCAAAGTCATATGGCCCATGGCTAGTACATATGGACATAAAAAAAACTATCATTTTTTCACAAAATAAATGACCATTGTGGCCTCATGAAAGCACCAAAAACAGTACAAGGAGATGCTCATTTATCTCCCTCCTCATATTCTGAGCCTTCAGGCTCAACTCTCACAATATCTTGTTCATTATCATCTTCCTGATCACCCACCTCGTAATCATCAGTAGAGTTATCTCCATCTTCCTCTTCATCACCCCTCTCCTGACCTGTGCCATCCTCATCAGTCGCATCTGTAAATTCCTCATCCGGATAATCACCGGTGTTTTCATTGGCCGACTCTAGGATTAGAGGGTTCTCTAGACTTGAGACCCTAGTTTCTACCAACTTCAATTTGGCATTGTGAGCCATCTGGTTGTGAACAACCCTTGATAACTTTTTTATGACTGTATACATCAGGGACATCAGTGTTGCCTTGATGGAGGCTAAAGTAGCCTTTGCTAGGTTCAACTTAACCCCTTGCTTCTTGGGATTAGTGGCATCCTTAACCAAATTCATGAGCTTCAAAGTCTTAATTGTGAAGGGAGGAGTAGGGTGCTTTCTCAGTGTCAGAACTCGAAAAGGCACTTTGTGTGCCATAAGGATCTTGGTGATCAAGACAAGGAAAGGAATGCTCCCTATGGAGTGTTGGGCCTTTGTGGTCTTGAGGATGACATAACAGATGACCGAAGGAAGATCAATCTTTGGCCCCACAATGATGTTGTCTATGAGGTAGACCATCTTGAGGGTAAGGTGGTGGCAAGGAGTCATCAGGATGAGGTTGTAGGAGAAGACTCAGCCAAGGAATTTAACCACTAGCTTGCATGATTTGAAAGGGAGCTTGGTGCCTTAACTAACATACTACAGGCATAGCCAATCACTTAAATCTCCTTTCTCAGTGAGGGTAAGCCAGTGAATGGGGAACTCGATCTTGTTTGTGTGCATCAGAATCCTAAGGAACTTGGCTATGTAGTCGGGATTCACGATGATGGGACACCCATAGACCATGGAGTAGAAGTAGTTAGTATTGTTTTTCCTAAAAACATTGTTGTAGAAGATTTAGACCTCATTGTCCTGAATGGATCCCGAGAGGTCGAAGTAGGACAACCACCCACATGCCTTCATCGGCTCAAACAGCTCCATGGTTCGGAGCACCTCCACATCCACGTTGCACTCAATGATGAATTAGCATTTAGAGAAGATCTTCTCAAAGATCTCCCAAGCCTTCCTGTCATGGAATGGAGACAAATCACCCTCATTGTGCCATTTGGTTCTCTTGTGTGGCTGAGAACCTTCCTCCATAAGGTGTTTTCCCTTATCTCTTATGGGAGGATTTCTTGGAGCAACACCCTTTGAGGACTTGGAACCATGGGTTGCAAGCTTCTTTTGCACTATTATGGAGGTTTTTTATGAAGAGAATGTAAGCAAGAGTTAAGATTTATAGGGAAGGAAGAGTATCCCAAATGTCTGGAAGAGGAGTTGAAGCGTTTAAAGCTCAAACGACTAGAGGAAGAGCTCAATCAATTCATTTCTATAGGTGAATGAAACTGAATAACGCGGTTTGGGGCTTTTAAAGTAGATTTAAATTCGCATGCAAATTTTTGGATGAAACTGCCCTCATGATCAATCATGGGGTTTGTGATCGATCATAGATGTTGAATCTCCCCTATTTTAGTAATTGTGTACAAGAATGGGGGGCCACTCCTGGTCTATGTGTTTAGCCACATCATGTGGACCCTAAGCACTTTGGTTTGAGTCTCTGGGATTTATCCCATGACACACAACCCTATAACACTCCTCAGATATTCAAACCTCCTTTAATTAAGGAATTTTGTCAGAATATCTACCAACTGGTCCTCTATGTTCACATGATCTAAGGACACCACTTTTTTCTCCACCAATTCTCTAATGAAGTGATGTCTAATATCTATATGTTTGGTCCTTGGGTACTGAACCGAGTTCTTGGAGATGTCAATCGCACTCTTGTTGTCTACAAACAAATTCATGGTTCCTTATGACATAAAGTTATTCTAGAGAGGTGAATAGGATATAAAAATTATTCTACCATTTCTTGATAATGTTGGGATTGATTTTAATCTTCTTAAAATTAATTCAAGTGAGTGTGTACAACAATGTGTTTACTTAAGTATTTAAACAAACACGTAATGAGCAATATTAGATATGAGTACAAATTGAGAGATAAGCAATCACACACTCAATCCACAACACAAGATTTATAATGGTCTGACACAAAGGCCTATGTCCACTCTTCTAAAGCTTACTACTGAACTTAGGTATATTTCATTTATATTGTCATATACAATCTAGGTCAACATACAAAACCTAACTACTTGCTCACAAGCAAGCTACACAACAATACTTGGTGTCTCTAGCGAGTGTGCACTACTTCCAATGCCTTTGGTGGAGTTAGTAAAGCTTTCGGTGTCTCCAGCCAAAGTAAAGAAATAGAGGATGAATGAATATGCAAATGAATGCAAAGTGAATAGAAAATATTACTATTAAGTTGGTTGTGTGGTTATTCTTACCACATATGGGAGTGCTCCTTGTAGAGCTAGTTTGCCTTATACACTCACTTCTTCAAAGTATGGCACTAGAGCTCCTTTAGCTATGTCAACCACAAAAGGGTTTCCATAAGGGATAACCCAAACCATAACTCTTAAATAGTTGCTAGCTAAGTTTAGCTGATTGATAACCAAAAGAGATTTTTTTGAGGAACTTTCAAGCTTAAAGCTCATGCAATGAAGGAAGGAGGTTTCTCACCCTTAGAGGTTCTTTTCAAAAAAGCAAATAACACTCTTTTGAATGTTTGAAGTATCTTGCCCTAAAGGGAAACTTTTCCTTTTATAAAGGACGAAAAAGGCTCATGACCCTTGGATTGAAATCTTTTCAAACGGGCAAGAGAAAATGGTCATCCATTCAAAAACAGAGTTTTGGCGGATTTTCAAAACAGTCAGTCATGATCGATGTGATCGATCATGGGGTCATTTTTCATGACCTCCTAAAAATGCTTGGTGGTGTCTCAGTGGTGTGGGCCCTCATTTAAGTTACAACCAGTCTATGATTGATCATGGACTTTGTGATCGATCATAAGGTCTTTAGGACCCATGTCCATGATCGATCATAAAGAAGAGGCCCAGTTTTCGGGTCTTCATTTTTCCTGTTTGTGATCAATCATGGGTTTTGTGATAGATCACAAATAGTGAAAATTTCATTTATTACTTTTATGATGGATCATGGGGTTTATGATCGATCACAATTAGTGAATTTTGTATTTTCACTATTTTGTGATTCTTGGAGGTTCACATCCTCTTGAGGTCATTTTGGGGTATTCAACCATGTGTGGGAACACATCTTGGATCATACTACATAAATCTTATGAAGCTACATGCATGCCTTTACGTTCTTAAATGTTGGAGCCTGGCTTAAGTATTGGTCTTCAAGGCTAGACTATTGGAGTTTCTTCCACACCTTTGCCTATGGATTTAACAAATGATGCTTTTGCATCAATAGTTTGTTATCAAATAGGAGACCAATCAGATTGAGTTAGAATCCTACTTGGACATGGACATAAGTGTTTACAACTTGAAAGGATACTAAATTAAAGTAATTATTTAATGGATTTTAAATTATTTTTTAAAAATTATTTTTAGGAAAAAGTCTTAAAATATTTTATTATTAATTTTAAAAATATAAAATCAAAAAAATCTTCGAAAATTTGCCTCAGTCATTTTATCAAACTGCTAGGCAACTGCCTGCGTAGTGCACGCCCAGCACTCATGCTCGTGCACATAGAACGCGTAAGCGTGCCACCCGCATGTGCTTCTTGTGTTGTGTGCCTGCCTCTGCCATGTTGTGTGCGTGCCCTGCATAGGGCACTGTTGTGCACGCACCCCCGCATGGGGTGCTGCTGTGTGTGCACCTGGGCTTGTAGCTACACATGCACCCAATGGCTAGCCTATGCCATGGCACACCTGGGGTGGCCCTATAAGGCCTCATTTATGTGTCCCTTTGTCTGATCTACTTTGACTAAATTTGTATTAAGGTTAACCAAAGTAGACCAAGGTTGACCAGGGTAGACCAGTATAAACCATGGTTAACCAGAGTAAACTAGGATTTGCCAAAGTAAACCAGGGTTAACCGGGGTAGACAAGAGTAAACAAGGGTTGACCAAGGTTGACCAAAAAATATCAGGGTTTACCAGTGAAGAATAGGGTTGACTATAGTTGACAGGGTATACTAGAATAGACCAAAGTTAATTAGTTTAACTTAGTTAACAAAGGGTTGACCAGTTTGACCCATATATTTGACTAGTTTTGACTAGACTAAACTAATAATAAGTCAATAGAATTTTTTTCAAATAATATAAGTATATGAGATACGCTGTTGTCCACAATTTGATCGGGAGACAATAAAAATAGTGGGAAATAAAAGATTTAATATTCTTTTAATGTTATAAACTAGTGTTTATGTGAATGACAAGCAATGTGATTGTTTACTTTTTATATACATTGTAATTGTTGGAATGGTATGACCAGATTAGACCCAGTTTGGTCTGGTTGACCAGATTTGACCGTGGTTGACTAGTATGACTAGGTTTGACCAGTATAGACAAGTGTTGACTTAGTTTGACCAAGAGTTGATCAAAGTTGATTAGTTTGACTATACTTAATAAGAGTTGACAAGTTTGATTAGATTAGATTACGGTTGACCTAAAGAATCAAGAGTTGATTAGATCATATCTAATTCAATATAATTGAATGGAATTTATCATATAAAATTTAGTTTGACTAAAATTGATTTATTAAGACCTAGTTTGATCAAGATTAAGTATAGAGAACTTAGTTTGATTAAGATGCACTCGATTTGACAAAATAATGAAACCTACTTTAAAACCCTAATTAGGATATAATTGATATCCTAAACTACTTATGGATCCATTTACACAACAAACACATATTATATGATTCACAATATAGATTAAAATAATTTATTTGGTATTTTGGGATTGTCTGGATGTATGTGATACATGAGGTATTGTCAATATGATTGAAGACCTTAATGGTAGTATTAGCTTAAGTTTGATACTCTGTGTAGCTCAAGATAATTATAATCATATGATGATCAACATGTGTAAATATAATCATGTAATGATTAATATGTGTCAATGTGATTTTTAGATGGTTAATGAATATGATAATATAATGTTTTATTTATAAGATGCATGGTTAAAATGTTTATGAAATGTTTTGACATGAGATGTTAGATGTGTATAATTAATACAATAATAACATGTGATATAAATGAAAATGATGATTTGATATTTCATAGGATGTAGATAAAAACATCTTAACATAGTTATGACATAAGATATCAAAAGTGAATGAAAAACTTAGTAATGATATAAGATATTAGAAATACAAAGTTATGATATAAGATATCATTAATGTATAAATAATATGAATTAATAATGACATAAGATACTTGACCTAAAATCCCTTATTTTGAATATTAAGTATGAAAGTATGAATTGTTTCACGAAATAATTTATATAGCCTCCCACTGTCAGTGGATAGAGATTTCATCTGGAATAGGTTAGTTGATGCCCACAAGATAAAACCATATATATTTTTAGTTGATTTTTCTTATTCACTTCTTAGGATAGGTCTGGGTATGGCTAGTGGGAGTGTAAACTCATAAGATACATTATCCCATAATATATACATTGAAACTGAGATGGTGGGTTTATACTTGATAGAATGGATCATGATAGCCCACAGCTTTTAAGCATGATTCTTTTAGAGGCCAGAAGAATATTAGAAATCAAAAATTTGGAAAAGATATTAAACAAGCTTTTATTATAACTTGATGGATAGTATCCACCCGCATAATCAAAACTGACATCATTGATACCCATAGCATAATATAATGTTCAAAAGGATTAGGTTTCTGATGATCACTTAGGATCTTAAATGAATCCCGATCTTAATGCATATATGGGAGTCATGGAATTAATAAAAAAGTGATCAACACCATCTGATTTTAAAAACCCAAAATTAGATGGTTAACTTTATATGATGATGATGCTTATTTGATATGAGATATCAAAAGTAATGATAATTATCTTTCTTTAAAAGATTATTATTATAATAATATAATATGTCCAACTTTGTGAACTAGAAGTTAAGACTTTAATTATGTTAAAAATTAAAAGATTAGATTAGTTCATATCACTAAACCTTTAGGGTCATATAAAGGAACTCAAGCACAATGGAAACATAGTGAATCGAATTAAGCCATAAGGCAAGAAGCTATAATAAGCTAAGTAAGCATATGAACACAATAAAAATTCTCCAATTAGATGACCACATCTTCGCAGATGATAGGATCATAGAATGATGGAGATCCTAATGAGTCAAAGTGTTTGACCTGATGTAAGTTTATGTAATTCTTGCCTTTTTGCAATAATTAGTGTGTCATATAAAGACATGAATGAGGTATGGTTTTACTAATACATATGCAAGATGATAAAAATATCATTAAAGATAAAAGATGAGTACTTACCTTGCTAATTATGGTAATGTCTTCTAATTCAAGTAAAAAATATCTATTCTTGATGTTTCTAATAATGTGGATGAAGGTGGTGTGAACAAGATAAGTGCTAGAAACAAAATAAATAAAATACAATAAATGCAAGTATAAAGTGTTTCCATTACAATAAGTTTTGTACTGAGAAAAAAAGTGGCACATGTATGTAGCTTCTTAGTGAAAGAAGTAGAATAATAACAAAATTTGTATTCCTTATTTCAATTAGTTGGCTCTTATAAATCATACAATGTGGACCACAATCTACTAAATGTATTTTTAATTAGTGGCAAAGATTTATAAATTCAACAGATTGATTAAAGGAATGTCAATATTTAAGTTTTCCCTCAGAGAAAGAATAAAACCTTATAATAAAAAGGTTAGGAACCTTAAGAAGTTTTCAAGAGTTGTCTATCAAATTCTGTGGTTACAAACTACAGATAGTTAAAATTAAAAATGATTTAATTTAAGACTATACCTTTGGTGTTCAATAGAATATAAATTGGGTGTAGACCTAATCAAGATTGTAAGTGTAGGATTGTTCTACACAAGTATGTTAAAAGTAACATAGGAAAGTGAACCTTGTTAGGTATATGTATTGTCAATCTCATGTCAAAACAGTTGTGTTGTAAAGTAAGTGTCAAGTCCAAAATAATGCTCCAAGATCGGAAGAAAGAAGGAAAAGATAGAGTAAAGATCTACAAGATCAAGACAAGTATAAAAGATGAAGATCAAATTCAAGATTCAAGTTGAAAACTCAATACAAAAAGGCTAAAGCTGAAGAGTGACAAAAAGAAGGCTCAAAGATGCTCATGACATGCACTAACATCAGAAAATCTCCACACTTAGCACTAGACACTAAAGCCACTAAGAATAAACATAAGATTAAGTGTGAGGTGCTAAAAGGGGTCAAAATGCATTTGTAGTTGTTTCCAAAATTTAAAGGAGAAAAGCCAAAACCAAAAAGATGGGATAGGACAAAGTGCAAAAAAATAGCAAACCCTGATCGATCACAAGATCTATGATTGATCATGGCTGATCTATCACAAATCTCGTGATCAATCATAAGTCAATTTTCAGGCAAAAAATACCCGAGAGTTATGATCTCAAGGCTTGATCGATCACACTTCCCTGATCTATCATAGAAAAAATGTGATCGATCAGAGTTGTGGGTTTCACAAAAATCTGTTTCTATTTTTGAGATTCCAATCTGACTTTTCTCAGGACTTATCCATTTGAAAGAACTCTAATCCTATAGACTAAGATTAGTCTTAGCTTTATAAAAGGGCGATAATACCCTAGGTTTAAAAGAAGAGAAGAGTGAGCGATAAACAAAAAGATAATAATCTTGTCTGAGAAAATAGTTAGTCTGAAAGCCAAAAAGTCTGTGTGCTTACTGCGTATCAGAGCATGTGCTATAGATAATACTTTAGTGATCTATCTCTCTGAGCATATCACATCATATATCAAAAGAACAGAAGTTTATTGACTATTTGTTGCAAAGAAACCAGTGATTTACAAGGCTCAAAAGCTTATTCTCTGTTGCGTTTCAAACTGCGAAAGAAAAGGTAAATCAACTCGCTAGAAGGAGCATCCACACTCGGTACGCATTGAGATATCAACCTACGTGAGGTAAATTTGTACTTATTCATTAATTCATTGTTTGAATCCCTTCCACCACAAACACCAGAATGAGTGTTGCACTCTTCGGAGACATAGAGTGTAGGCTTAGCTTGCATAGCAAGTAAAAAGGGTTTTATGTGAATTTTACCTAGATTTTCTGTATTTCAATCTGAATAAAATTATGGGAAGTTCTGGATTGAGCTTTAGGAGTGAACGTAGGCCTTAGTGCAGAACCATTATAAACTTCTGTGTTGTGGTTGTGTACATTTGCTATATTCTGTGTTCATGTGATTGATGCAAGTGTGTTTATTATATGCATTACCAAATTAAGAGCAAATTGACAAAATTGATACTAGAGACTAGAATCAATATAGTACCAAATTAATTAACAAGGATTGTAAGATAAACCACAGCAAATTAAGTTAATTAAAAAGAGCAAGGCAAATCCTATTCACCCCCCTCTCTAGGATAGAATTTTAGGGCTCTCCTAAACAAATGGCTCTGGAGATTCAGTTTAGAAAGGGATTCTCTATGGAGGAAAATTGTGGATGGAAGGTATGGGGAAGCTCCCAATGGATGGGAAAGTCGGCAGCTGTTGGATCATGCAAGTTATAGGGTTTAGACTCGCATTTTGAAGGGGCTTAATTCCTTTAAGAGATTTTGTTGCCTCAGAATTAATAATGGGGAAAGGGTGCTATTTTGGAAAGATGCATGGGAAGTGGGCAATGCCCTCTCTCAAAGTTTTCTGCTATTTTGTAGCCTTGCTAAGGCTAGGGAGGGATCAGTAAAGGATTATATGGTTTAGCCAAGATGTTTTTACTCATGGAATCTCCAACTAGGAGAAACCTAAACAACTAGGAGGTGGGCAAAATGTGCAAGCTTCTTGACATCCTTGACAATTATTGCCTTGGCAACTGTGAAAGGGAGGATGAGAGGATTTGGATCTTGGATGAGACTCACAACTGCTCAGACAAATCCTTTTATAAAGCTTTAGGCCCCGTTTGGTAACTCTCCCAAGATTTCATCTCTTAATTCCCGATTCCTGATTCCACCCAGAATGCATTCTTTGGAGTGAATTCCAAAATGAGAAAAGCGTTTGGTAAAAACCACTGCAAAATACATTCTCCTAAATTTTTGAAAGTGATTCTTGTTTGGTAAACACATAGGCAGAATCAATTCTTTTTACTAAACTATCACAAATACACTTAATATAACCAAATATCAAGGTTCCGAACCTTACATCATGTTAAAATCAACATTCATTGTCTAAAATATATTTCAAAATATATCATCTATAAGATTTCAAAAAAGATGTCTGAAACTTTAAAAAAATATATTCATTAACTACAATTATTATATATACCATTTTATACAACTGAACCTAAATAGTAGGAACACCATGGGCAATAGTCATTGCATTAATAATGGAGCCTCTCAGCTACATCATCTCACGTGAACATTGTGATTGTGATATATGAGTTGAGGGACCAACTTCCTTGATTTCCTCCACCTCAATTTCATCCTCTACTATTCTCTCATCATCGTCATATTTCATAAAATCTACATCTGCATGCATCTCCCTTTTAATAAAATTATGAATTATGCATACAACAATTACTATCATTGACTGTTTGTGAAGCGTATAAGAGGGCATTATCTTGAGAATGAAAAACCATGACTTTAAAGCCCCAAAATAATGTTCTATAACATTCTTCAATGAGGAATATTGTCTGTAATTGAACAGCTCTCTAGCACCAATAGGGTTTCGTTATCTTCCCATATGTCCATTAAGATGATATCTCTCCCCTCGATATGGCCTCAAATAACCAGTTATATTACTATAACCGGAGTTAACGACATAATATTTTCCTAATAAGCATCAAATGCAAAGCTTATGAGATAACAAAATAAGATATGTGGGTATCCAACATATAAAAAATTACCATAACAAATTCTTGGAGGTAGATGTGGGAACTTCAAACTAGGCTTTCTTATTGTCTTTTCAAAAACACAAGAATCATTCATGGACCCCTCCCAATCGGCATAAAAAATATAAATTTCAGGTCAAATGAGTAAGCACACATTACATTTTGCATTGTAATTATCTTCCTTCTTCGAAATGAAATTTGCTTGTGAAGAGACACCACAACACTGATATGGGTGCCATTAATACAATCCTACAAAAAAACTTCTTCCTATCAAAAACCAAATATTTTAGCATTGAAAAACTATGAATTACAACACTGATTACCTTGAACCATCACCAATATTTTTTACTGTTAACAATTTATATTGAAATTGTGTTGAATGATGGATGTACAATGATATCATTTCCCAACTTGAGTATAGCTTTTAATACTCGATGAAAATGATGACTTATAGTTTCTCCTAAATGTTGGAACAATTTAGTGAGCATTCAGTTTGGTAAACGTTGTCCCAACATTGTCAAGAAAATTGTCACTCGTTGATTAACAATAATATATCGTGAATCTTGTAAATAATTTTTCGACTTCAACGTATTGCATAAGTTGATAAACACATATTTTTTCATTTGTCACACATCATTACATCTATTAAAATGTCCATCCAAGACCTCTTACACCCATTTAGCACCTGTTTTCACCCCATCCTGACACGGTTGCTTACATAAGAACAACTGATTGTAATTGCACAAAACATTTAAAAACATAAACTCTTCCACTTCCTCATCTAATTCAAGCTGTTTTATGTTGTCCATAACTGTTTAATGGAGAAGCATAAAACATTCCGTCATGCAGAACACTAGATTCAAATATTAAAAGCATTTCAAAAGTTAAACATGTAAATAGATAGCATATGGGTCCTACTCCTAACAAACATATAAATATTTCGTTAAACGGATTAAAATGAAAGGGTCCAAAGCCCAACAAACATAAGGGTCCTACGCCCATCAAAAGCATACTAATATCATAAAACATAACAACTTGGGTCTAAAGCCTAACAAAAAACAAAAATAGGGTCCCAATGTCCTAAAATCAATCAAAAGAGATCTAGATAACTCCCTTTGCAAATCACAAGGAGCGAACCAACCCTATCTTAATATCATCTAAAACATTTATAAAAGTCTATCTCCATAATTGTTCTTGCAACAACTTCAATGCTTTCACAACCTCATCAAGACTAGGTCCTTTAAGACTGGTAAGAACTTTTACGCATTTGGCAATAAAGTAAGGATCTCTATCTTCACTCATTTCAGTAACTATAGATGAAGATCTTGCAATGATGGTTGTTAGGCGAGCCGTAGAACATTCTGCAAATGCCTTACAAGTTTTTACAAACTCTGTGAGTTATCTCTTTGTTTTTCGAATAGTTGAGGTCCTATCAGTCCTACAAACACGAGATGCTCTAGTATCATCCAAATTATCAGTAGAAGGAGTTAGCCCATCATTTTCAGTTTACAAATCTACAACTTCATCATCTTCTTCTGAGTCTGGTGGGTCTTCAGCACTCCCAATGCCCCTTCATCAGTGGTAGTAGTCCCATAAAAAATCGTCACAAGATCATTATAACATGGACAACCCTTTCTCTTAAATTTTACAACTTTACGATTATCCTATAATTACACAAACACATAATAATATATCCCATTAACTCCATTCTAATATTACATCGTTCATCAAATATAAAATGAACCAAATCCAGTCATTGCATATATACGTTTATATACTCCTTCGAACATTCCCCATTAGTAGTTATTGTTTGTGTTCCAACATTCCAACCAAACCCAACCACCTCTAAAAGCTTTTTAAATTGTTTGTAATCATCCTTTAACTTTTGAAACTTGTTCTTGAATTATGGTAATTGGTAATCAGTCCCAGTCCTTTGCCAAAATTTCCTTCGTATTTCACTCCATGCATTCTTTGAGAAAGTACAAGTTGGTCTTCCATCCAAATTCACTTGTTCCACCATCAAATCAATATATATTTCCACTTCTTGGTTAGTCTATATCGCATTCCCGACATCATTTGTTCTCTCTTTTTTTGTTACCATTGTCATTTCCTTTCTGTTGTATAAAATTTGTAGCTATCTGAAAGGAAATCATGATTCAAGAAGCATAACACTTTCATTACGTTATCCCTTTACCATCCAATCCACTATTATGGTGCTACAATGTAGCACCCCATTTACAACAACCAATTCAGTATCATGGGACTACAATGTAGGATCTCCATTCCACACAACATATAAGCAATAGATATTTTCAATAATTGAAAGAATAAGAAAAAACAATAATAGGGGAGCTCCACCAAACTACAATATTTTGTTTCCCTACATCAACACCCTCATCTATATATTTATATAAAATGATGTCCAATTGAAAATTAAGGAAGACAATCACATAATGGTTAACCTTTTTCATATTAATTGCATAATTGAATCATATGAAAGAATATGTGTTTTGGGAATGAAAATGCATAACTGGATGAAGGGTTTAGCCTTGCCTGTTTCAATCTTGAAAAAACCCGGTGCTTGACACTTCCTAGAAATAGTTTTCTTTGAGTCACAACCAAAGTCTTGGAAAAGAAAAAGAATGAAGGAGATATTAATTACATATCATAACTATATAAAGAAAAATGAAGTTAACTCAATACCATACAATAGACATGCTTGTGAGTTAGGTAATTCAAAAGATCAACCCCATAGATGATTGCCATCAAATCAAGTTTAAACTAAAAGAATAGAGATGGCATTCAAGCCTTGTAATTGAAAAAGTATCAATTATTTTGGAAATAGTTGTATTAGGTTGGAAAAGTAGCACTCAAAATTTTTCCCAGTCTTAACCATTCGATGAACGATTGGGAAAATCTCTCATGCATGACCAAGTATAATGTTAAGTTCTTTACAACATAAGAATCAAGAACATGTCATTGGCATTCAATACTTTTCTAAAAATAAGAAATTAATCTGGAAAAACTAGTATAACAACAACAACAAAATAAGCACAAGCAAAATCATAAGAAATTAAAACCTAACTTGGACCCAAATAGCGAACTCCTTGCAAAAATCCATGCCAAATTTTTTTTTTGTAGAAATCAGGTTACAAAAGAAAAGAAAAGAAAACGTAGCAGAATCTTTCCCTACCCAAAAAAGTGAACATAGAAATGGGTTGAATCTTTCCAAAAAAAAAAAAAAAAAACACAAAAAATATTAAATCTTTCCCTACCCAAAGAAATAAAAAGATTTTAATAATAAACAAGGAGAAGAAGTAGGAGGATACAGTGGAAAAAACCCTACAAAAATGGGTTAAAAAAAGGAGAAGAAATAGGAAGATGTGGAGGAAAAAACCTTGCAAAAATAGGTTGAAAAAAACCCAGAGAAGAAGCAGGAGGCATGTGGAAAACCCCCTGCAAAATCGGGTGAAATAAAGAGAGGAGATGAATGTGAAAAAAACCCTACAAAATCGGATGAACAAATCCCTACAAAATTAGGTAAAAAAAAAGAACATAAAAATGGAGAAGAAGCAAGAGGCGGAGAGGATCTGGACCAGGAAAAAAATGGAGAGAGTGAGAGGAGGAGAAGATTTGGATCGGAAAAAAAAGAAAGAGCAAGAGAAGGAGGAGAGGAAGAGAGGATGAAAGGAGAAGGAGGAAGAAGAATACCTAGTGTCTCGTCATCCATCGTGCTACTTGTTGCAGGTGCCTCTTCCCAAATCATGGAGAGTGAGTGTTAGAAATGAGAGAGAAAAATGGTGAAGTGACTTTTCATAGCTTCCAAAAAGTCTCTGCCAACCTGTTTATGAGAATAGAATTTGGGGAGAGAATCTGGTCTTACCAAATGAGAATTTCACATATTTTGAAATCTTGGGAATGAAAGCAACGAGAATCACTTTTCGGGAGAGTTACCAAATGAGGCCTTAACAATCATAGTCTTGGTAAGCGGAGTGCATATGACTAAATCATAATCTAATGGTTCTCGTGTAGCATCAACAAGTGTCACAAGTCTAGTAGACATAAAGGAGTGTGTAGATCCAGGATTAATAAGTACTCTAACATCATGTGAAAATAAACAAAGAATACCTATTACCATAGTGTTGGACACCTCTTCATCATTCTTAGTAACTACATAGACTAGCCCTTGAATCTTTAGTCTTGGCTTCCCATTAATAGGTTTGGCCGTCTGATCATTCATCATTAAAAGGGTAGTCTTTAATTGTCACGACCCAAATCCACAGGCTGTATAATGGGTCGGGTTCGGATCCATGACATGGGAATGATCCACCCTGAACCCTTTTCTCATAGTGGAGAGACCAACGAGCTTAGGGTGAATCATCAATCATCTTTCCTATTCACGTATTATTTTCTATATAAATGTATTGCTTATCTTTTCACGTCCATTTTAGTTCATTTAAAATAATAATCACTTCACAGCAGAATAAAATAACAATGGTAAACTAAAATCCTGTGCAGTGGAAATAGAAATATCATGACCATCCAAAAGTATCTCATAACCATCCAAAATAAAAAGGCCTAAACTTGCTCACATAGTATATATTATCCTTGCCCACGAAGGGGTTCAAATAAACAAAGTATTACAAGTACTACATCTCTGATACATAAACTAAAACTAAAATATAATGATTAACATCTGTGGGTGGTTCTAATTGGGGTAAGCTTGACGGGCTTAGTGGGAGGGTTTATAGTTTATATAACACAAAAGGAGACCAAAGATAATCATGGTAACAAATAGGAAGAATCAAGATAAACCAAGGAAATAAAGTAGGAATGAGACTATATTAAATTTATTAAACATGTATCCCTACTATGAAATAAGTATGCACATGTCACAAGATAACCACAAAAAGAGTTCAAAGTGAACTAAATTGAATCATGCATATGCCACATACTTAATACTATATGTCACATGTTAAGTGCTAGATGTCTCATGCTAAGTACTGTATGTCATATGTCAAGTGCTATATGTGCCACATGTAAATCACAATAGTGTTTCATCACATAACATATCTAAGTGTAAATGAACTATGGAAGGTCTTCGACAAAGGAAATCACATAAACCATGTAAGGTCTCCAATAAAACATATCATATATATAAACCATATAATGTCTTCAACAAATAGCTCACCTCCCTAAGGGTGGAACACACAAGTCTCTAAATGCTTATATACAATCCTATAAGTGGGGCATCACAAGTGTTTGCATATTGTCCTATGAAAGGAGCATCATAAGTGCTCGCATATCTCCCTATGAGTGGGGCATTATAAGTGCTCGCATATCGTCCTACGAGTGGGGCATCATAAGTGCTCTTATATTTTGTCCTATGAGTAGGGCATCATAAGTGCTCGTATGTTGCCCTACAAGTGGGGCATCCACAAGTCCCATATTATTCTCTCGGACCAGGATATTCCTCTAAAATTCCCTAGGACAAGAGTGTCAAACAAATCCGTAGGTCAAAGAAGTGATAAACTAAACCGATGTTTTTCAAAATAATATAGTCACTACATAAGTATGCCATTTGTAAAAATATCTACATATCCTATCTCATGAAGAGTTTAAAGAATGGAGTCGTACATGAAAGGTGTCAAATGCCTACAAGAAAGTGAAAATGTTTAATACAAATTTAAGAACATATGGGGTGCTCATGGATGTATAATCATTTTATGCCAATTTCCCGTCAAAGTTAAAAACCAAGTATCTCAAGTTTTTTAAAACTCATGTAAAAGTCTAAGTAAAATTCATTTGAAAACAAAAAATAATTCTTTAAAACCGTTGATTTTGGAACCTTAAAATGGATTAAAACTCATGGCAAATTCTAGCATATAGAAGATAAATCAAAACTTATCTAGAACCTATCAAACTTACAAAACAAACATGGTGCTTTTATGTTCTTGAAAACTCAAAACCTCTTTGAAAACCTTTGTTCTTTACTTAAAACTAGTAAAAAATAGGTGTATAACTTTACAAAACAAAGTTGGATTAGTTCATGGAATCTATGGAATTCAAAAACCGAAGTAGTTTATATGGGTTCTTACAAAACCACTTTATCTCTTTTAAAACCATCTTCTACAACTTTAAACAAATCAAAACTTGTGAAGAACAATTGAAAATATATTCAAAAACTAGTGTGGATCTTTACAAAACAATAGTAAAGAACATCTATGAACCTATTAGAATGAAAACAAAAGTAGTCTACATGTGTTCTTGTAATACCCCGTGTTGCACTTAAGGGATAAAACCATAATTTCACCTACATAAGAGTAAAATTATCTTTTCACATGTTTAGACAGACCTTAGAGTGGTTTAGGAACCATTTGGACTGAGTTAGAAGTGTAGAACCCAAGTTGGACTACAAACTATTCAAGTTCAAAAGTTATCTTGATTATGTAATTGGGATAACTTTCTAGACCCACTGACACCAATCCTAAGTGAAATACAGTATGAGACATATCTTGTTGGAAATCTCATTGAGTCTGATTTCCAACATGATAAACAATGCCTAATTTGGAGTTTTCTAGAGAAAGTTATGACCATTTTCCCACAACGTATTTTTGTAGACAAAACCTGAGGGGTTATGGGTTGCGCAAGCCAGGCGCCCCAACCACCACTCGGGTGCTAGAGGTATACTATTTGGGGGGCTTGCCACATCTCAGGGGTGCCCCAGAGGGGGGGTCTCAAGCGCCTAGGGTCGTCAAGGGTGTCCTAACTCTGAAAGTTGAAAAAGGGCCGAAAATGCCCATAATAGGTTTTTTGTGATGTGACACTTACTCATTGGTCCTCAAAACATGTGAGATCTTGCTATGAAAAAGTTATAACCCTACTAACACCCTAATTAGGTCATTTTTCCTCATTAAAATAAAGAGAAAAATAATTACAGAGATTAGAAAAAGTTCTTGAACTAAGTGTGGGAGTTCTTTCCCAATTGGGTAAGTTTCACTCCTAACTCTAAAAATCTATTGAGATAGCTTGTTTTGTTCATAAATTTTCTTTCTCTATCTAATTTATATTAAACTAATAATTTTACAGAATATAGAGGAAAGGGGAGAGAGGTTTTGGAACTTAATCAAGGAAAAATGCTAAGATTTGGTGAGTTTTCATACATAATGTGCTACTCCTTTGCAATCTTGTCCTTCTATTCATTTATGTTCATCATTTTGTAAGAGATCAGTTTTTCATGATTTGGTTTTTAAGTTTTGGTGAGTTCACTCTACTTGATCCTTAGATCTATGAGATTTTTGTGAGATTTCATACATGATGTGCTATTCCCTTATTCTCCTACTATTTTTCTTTTGGTTAATCATCAAATTGGTTTGTATTTTTATTTTTCTACCACTTATTTGCTATGTCTTTGAAGTTCGGTAAGTTTCCTTCACCCAAACGTTTTGTATTTTTATTTTTCTACCACTTATTTGCTATGTCTTTGAAGTTTAGTAAGTTTCTTTCATCCGAACACTAAATCCATGAAGGATTAGTAAGTTCTCATGTTGAATTCTCTACTCCCTTGATTTTTCTGTACTTACCTCCATCTTTGGTTACCATTTTGGAAGATATTACATATTTTCATTATTTCTTGCTAGAGATTTTGTGAGTTTGGTGATTCTACACATTTCATAGAATTATTCTGTTCATTATGCCTTGGTAGAGAACCCTTGATTACATGAATTTTTGGATTCTATAAGTGTATTGCTAGATCATTCCATTTTGAACATATGTTAGCTAAGATTTTTTTATTCTCTTTAATTGCTACCATGAATTCATTGAAAATTCTAAGTTTCTCTTTATGATTAGATGTGAGAAGGCTAGATTCTTGTGAAAATAAAAAGGGGAAAATGATTTCTACTTCATATGCTTGATGTTTGTCTTGATTTCTCTAGAGTTGAGATTCCTATTCATATCATCATTGCTAGTTGATAGCCTTTACTTACTTTAATTGGTTCCAAGATTTGTTATTTATGTTATCTCATGTGCTAGTTTCTCATTGATGTTATTATTATGCTCTCCACTTGATTATATCCACATACACTTGATTGATGAGCTCCATATTAGTATCATTGCATCCAAATGACTTGTTTGGAACTTTTATACTATTGTTGGTTTTGGAAAGTTAGAAGAGGAATTTCCAAGCATTTGGTTTTTGTGTGAGTATAAGCTACTACCTTCCGTTTGGTTTTAAGTGTAGTCTTTACGTGGTCTAACTTATGAGTTTTACTTGAACATCTCTTGCATTGTATCTTTGTGTAGTTACATATTACTGTATGTATGCATGGATTTCAAAGTACCATTCCACATCTGAGGATTTTGTTTTGGACCAAATCACTGGGTGACATTAATAGGTGAAGACGGCACTAGTTGCCCACTAACCCTTAATGCCTTTGGGGATTTTTGTAGGCCAACCCTTGATGCCCTAGGGGATTTTTGTGGGTTAAACCTTAATGCCCAGGGGGATTTTTGCAGGATATGTTGGTCTCATGACTCATTTTTGGACCCAATCACTAGGTGACATTAATATGTGAAGACGACATTAGTTTCCCACCAACCCTTGATGCCTTGGGGGATTTTTGTGGGTTAAATCTTGACACCTTAGGGGATTTTTGTAGGCTACATTGGTCTTATGACCTATTTATGCACCCAATCACTGGGTAGCATTAATAGGTGAAGACAACACTAGTTGCCCACCATTTCTATTCAAACTTTCAGTTTTGTCAGGGACCCTACATGGGTCATATGAGATTTCCATTTTGTAGAGACCCTATATGGGTGGAATCACATGTGGGGTATGTGGATTCTTAACAAGGAATCCACCACTCCCATTGGAGAGTATATTCAAGATGGTCACTCTTAGTGTATTGAATTCTAAAAATCCATGGCCATGGTATTTTATGAAATATTATATATTATTAAAAGGTTTTTTCAAATGTTTTGGGAGTCTAAATGATCAATGAAGATCATTCATAAAGCATTACATAAGCTAGGGAGGTGATAGTGATACTTTCGTCTAGTCATATAAGCTTATATTGAATATTGATGTTGAAAGAGTGGGTTTGTAATTTACACTGAAGGATATATCGAATCAAGTTGATGTTAAGTATTATAAACTATCAAAATACTCTTATTGTGTATAGGATTGGCATATGCATCAGTTAATGCCATCAAGCTCTTGTTCACCATTGGAGTAGAGATGGGCTTACAACTAATCATTTGACCATGAGCAAGAATATCTACAACATTTTGACATTGAGATAAATATAAGCCACAATGAAATCAATATACCTCAAATAAAAGAAAATAGTGGTTTTTATTTTTGTAGAAAACTCTTTTCTCAACTATGCAATGAACCATTTGAGGAGATTTTGCTTTACACATATGACAATCATATTATCAATGTAAAAAAGAAGAAGTAGAAAAGATTGAGAGTCCCATGTAAATTCCTAGATGTAAACATGAATGAATTGGTGGTGGTGCAATAGAATCCATGTATTAATAGGTCTCCATTGAAATGATCAAACTAAACGCATGGTACTCGGCAAAGCTCGCATAAGGCCTTCTTTAAGTGACACTATGTGGTTGGGCTGGTTGGATCAATGCAGACAAATGGTTCTTCAATGAATATTTGTTCTTGACAATTATACTATGTAGGAATGTATTCTTGACATCTAAATGTCAGGTGTCCTTAGTTGTGTATAGTGGCAATGGCAAGAACGGTACTAACACTTTCTAATTTTTATAACTGGTTAAATTTTCCAAATAATCCAGGCGTATGATCTGATTGCAACCTTTTATGACCAAGCAGGCACTACTGTTGGACCTCAGTTTGCTCTTAAAGACCCATTTACTACCAATAATATTCATGCCCTTTGCTTGTGGGACCATGTCTTAAGTTTGATTATGATAGATGACATCAATTTCCTTCATAGTTGCAGCCACTTAAGATTTGTTTTGGTAATGTTGGTGTTGAGTTTTGAGACATGTCATTATCATATGTGTAAATTCGGTAGCAATAAAAAGAAAAGATTGCAATGACCTATCAACACCCATAAATGATGGTGGAAGCATATCAATTCTATCATCAATCATTAATGTAGATCTTGATTGATGATTAATCAATCAAAGGAACAATGGATGAACAAGCATGGTGTTAAGAAAAAAATTGTGATAATTAATAGCTTCACACACTAATTGATGTGGATCAAAATTATGGTTATAAATTGTTTTGAACTTCTTAATATTTTTAAAAGTATTTGTCTACTAATTTGCATGAAAATCTACATGTTTTAATCTCAGATTCATTTTGTATAAATCCTTAGTGTTCTTGAATCTCATTTTATAAAGAAACGTATTGGTTTTATATTCTATTGTTCATAATTTTCAAAGAGTATTGTTCTCGACAGATTTGTAATGTTTTGAAAATATGTTCTATAGATTGTGCTTAGGTGGATCAAGCATATTCTGTTATGTTTGTATTGAATTAGGTAATGTAAAGAATTTGATATATGTTTCTTATATGATTTAAATGTTTTGATTGAAACCATGAGAGAATGATACGTTATGTTAGAAAGCCACCCTACTCATTAAGGGGAATTATTTATGGAACCCACCTCATCGAGTATATGGTGTGAATTATTAAACCCACTTCACTAGGTATATGGTGTGAACTATTTTAACACTTCTCACCTCAGATATAAGTGGTGTGAACTGTTATGTGCATCTATTTCTGATCCATTTTGTCCTGATTAAGTGAAAAGAATATGATTAGTATTGTTCTTCTGTTCTGTAAATGAAACTATATTTTTTTCATAAAATGCTTAGTATTGTAAAAGATTGGTTTATGAACTACATTGTTTCATATATGAATTAGTAAATATGAAAAGTATCTTTTTTTTTTTTTTGTAATCGTGCTAAGTCTTGATCTAATGTTTTCTATAGTTTACTATTTTCTTATTGAGTTTGTCAAGCTTACCCCAATTTGACATCACAGATGGCGAGGAGATCACAGAGTAGAGGTTTCAGTTAGAGACGGATTAGAGATCAGATGGAGTTTATTTATTTCAGTTATTTCACTTTAGAGACATGATATTTATTTCAGTTCAGTTAGTGTATTTCTGTTTCTTTGAAAGGGATGTAATTAGTTGAATTATTTATTGGTTTATGTCAGACTATGGATTATTTAGATTGAAATGTCAGATTGTGGTTTTATGATTATACATGTTTATTTGTCCTTAGAAAATTATGGTTTATGGATTTTATATATAGGTTAGACTTGGGGGAATGTGATGAATGGTCATGTTTAATAGTATGTGATTGAAGAAATATTCTGCCCCGTATGGATGTGAAAGTGATTAAAAAAAGCAAAATTTTTTCTACAAGAGAATTATATGTTAATGATTAAAAGAGTTAATGTCACATGCCAAAATTCATGGCCTATTGGTATGGGTTTTGGGGCGCGATAGAGTTGGTATCAGAGACAGGTTTGAGATTATATAGGCAAATATGATTTTGAAGAAATTAGAGTTAAATTTGAAAATGAGCTATGATACAGAGTTGGTATTACAACTCTAGGTTTGAGGTTTTGTAAACTTATCTGATGAAGCTCTAAGTATAGAATTAGAGAAACAGACACAAAGTCTAGAAATAGTTAGAACTAGAAAACCATCGGAAAAGAATATCAAAACACAAGAATGTGATTTTAAAAACATATTAGAAATTAAGATGATATGATATGATTTGATTTTGATAAAGTCTGACATATTTAAGGAGGATTTGATTATTTATAGAAGTTTAACATTAAGTTTATTTGATTATTTTTAGGAAAAGATGTCACCTTGTAGGGCTATTGTTTTTGCTAATTAGGTTAAAGTTGAGGACCATAATGGTGCATTTAGAGTTATCAGGGAGATAGTTGATGTAGTGCAACACCATGTGATTGCTAGAGATAGGAATGTTGAGCATGGGAGTAGCGCTAGAGCAATTTAAGAGATGGGGCCATCTAATTTTAGAGACTCCTCGGATCCATTGGAAGCAGAAGCATGACAGATGTAGTTAGAGAAGGTATTTGATGTGATAGGTTGTACTGAGGTTTAGAAGGCCTCTTTCGCAATCTTCATGCTTAAGGGAGAAGCTAGATATTGGTGGAGAGTTACTAGAGAGACTTTACCATTAGAGGAAGGAAAACCACTCACTTGGGGCATTTTCCTTGAGCTTTTCGTAATTACTACTTTTTGCATAGTGTTTGTGCTAGGAAGGAGATGGAGTTCATAGAACTCATTCGGGGAAATAGGACAGTTTTGTAGTATAAGGCAAAGTTTATAGAATTAGTGAGGTTTTCTCCCCACATTTCAAGAGTTATTCCATTGGAAACTTGAACTGGATTTGAAAGTTACATCTTGTTGAAAAAAGAGCAATCACATGCTGTGTCTATAGCAACATTAGTCTTGAAAGATGTATGTTATGCTAGATTAAATTTAAAATTCATTTGTTATTACTCTCACCAGAGACACTGAGAGTTTGACACTATCACTGGAGACATCGGTAATGTAGACTTTAACACCTCATTGAAGGTATAAACCATTCCTGTCAGAGACATTAGGAATGACCCAGCACTATCGCTAGAGACACCGATATTGTAGATTTGGCATTTCTGCCGGAGACACCAGAAGTGTAGACCACACTCGCTGGAGACACCGAGTATAGTAGATAGGCCTTATTTAATTTTAGTCTTGATTGTAATTGATGCAATCTTAATGAAATTATATAGCTTAGTGTAAGCTTTTAAAAGTGGACGTAGGCCTTGTGCCAAACATCTATAAATTGTTGTGTTGTGTGCTTGATGTTTATCATGAGATTGTTGCATTTATTTTATTACATCAATTGATCATCCATTGTAATTGTGCATATAACTCTTGGAACTACAATGACTTAAAAAATTAAGTGAACAGAATCTATCAGCCCTGTTTGTGCTTTGCTATATGTAACACTATAGTATATGACGGAACCTCGTGGTTTATGAT
>JAOXJP010061986.1:0-15628 GCA_025762735.1 Platanus orientalis | reverse complement strand
TTATATCTCTCATCCTGAAAAGTCAAGATGCTTGTAGAGTTTCTGAGTTTAGACCTATAAGCCTAATGGGGAATATCTACAAGATCATTTCCAAAACTTTTTCTTGCGGACTGAATGAGGTATTGAAAGATGTCATTTCCTCGAATCAAAGTGTTTTTTTGGGTGGCAGACAAAGTGTGGATGGTGTGTTAGAAGCTAATGAGTACGTAGATTATATTCTTAAGAAAGGTGATACGAGGGTTTTATGCAAATTGGACATGGAAAAAGCATATGACAGAGTCAATTGGAAATTTCTCGAATATATGTTGAAGTGGTTAGGTTTTGAAAATAAGAGGAGGAGGTGGATGAAAAAATGATATGGGACGGCCTCTTTCTCCATTCTAGTAAATGGCTCTTCGGTGGAGTTTTTTCAAGGATCCTGCAAACTTAGACAGGAGATCCTCTATCTCTTTTCTTATTTTTGGTTGTTGTTGAGGCCTTTGGTGCTCTACTTTCGAAAGCTTTTTCTGGGGATCTGCTGGAAGGTTTTAATGTAAGAGAGAATGGTTTGATAGTTTCCCATCTCCAATTTGCAGATGACACTCTAGTCATGTGTAAGAGATCAAAGGAACAGGTCAAATATCTCAGATGCATGATCTGATGTTTTGAGGTGGTGTCAGGGCTTAAGGTAAATCTTCACAAGAGTAGAATGTATGAGGTGGGAAGGGTTGAGCAGATAGACAGATTGGCTAATTGCTTGGGTTGCATGGTGGGTTTCCTCCCAACCACCTATTTAGGTTTGCCGTTGGGTGCTCCTTATAAAAGCCTTGCAGCTTGGAACCGGGTTATCTCGCATATCCAGAAAAGACTGGCAGGATGGAAAGGGAGTTTTTTATCTAAGGGGGGCAAAGTTGTTTTGATTAAGTCGGTCCTGACAAGTCTCCCGACATATTATCTCTCCTTGTTCTCAATCCCAACGTCGGTGGAAAACAAGATTGAAAAATGTCAAAGGGACTTTCTCTGGGGGGAAGAGGAAAACATCAG
The DNA here is from genome assembly GCA_025762735.1 of Platanus orientalis. NCBI lineage: Eukaryota > Viridiplantae > Streptophyta > Magnoliopsida > Proteales > Platanaceae > Platanus > Platanus orientalis. The sequence continues at coordinate 14,605 of JAOXJP010061986.1, read as the reverse complement.
CATAATATGCATTTCGTGGCTTAGGAAGATCTCTGCAAACCTAAGAAGTTTGGTGGTCTTGGAATTTCTAGAATTAGAGATATGAATAAAGCTCTCCTCTCTAAGTGGCTATGGCGGTTTGACACTAACAAAGAAAGCTTATGGCGTCATGTTATGGCGGATAAACATGGGACGGTCAACGAATGGGAGACCAAAACCACCTTGATGCCTTATGGTTGTAACTGCTAGAAAGCCATCCTAAAGTCCTTGGAAGATTTTAAAAAAGGAATTAAGGTGGAGGTTGGGTCAGGTGCTAAAACGAGATTTTGGTAAGATAGATGGTATTAATCTAGTCCTCTAATGGCGGAGCATCCAAATCTTTTCCATTTGGCAATAAATAGGGAAGTGATGGTGAAGGATTATTGGACAGCAATGGGCACAGGGGGATTTTGGAATGTGGACTTGCGTCGTGGCTTAAATGACTGGGAGGTAGATGATTTGACTCGCCTATTGGGAAAGGTTGATCCGTTTTCTTTGAGGGAAGAAGTGGAAGACCAAATAAGATGGACATTTGCAAGCAATGGAATATTCTCTGTCAAATCTTTTAGAGAGGCTAAATGGACGAATGAGGTGCCAACAAATAAGATATGGGTGGATATTTGAAAGCTCCATCTTCCCTCCAAGATTGGTTTCTCATTTAAACTCTACTTCAAAGCCGCCTCCCTACTATTGACATGCTTCTAAAAAGAGGTCTGATTATTCCGAATATATGTTCTTCATGCATGCAGGATGCCAAATCTTTAGAACACCTTTTCATCCATTACCCCTTTACTACTGAGATCTGAGAAAGACTTTTGAATGAAGTAGGGCTCTCTTAGGTGATGTCGAACAGCATGGATGTGTTTTTAGCATCTTGGAAAGTTGAGAAGATCCCAAAAAAGGGAATGGTTCTCTGGTGGTTGTTAGCCCCGGCGGTATGTTGGCTTCTATGGCTTCAAAAAAATAAGCGGGTCTTTCATGGAGATAAAGAGCCAGCCTATTTGGTTTCTTGCAACGCTAAGGCTCTTGCCGCCTTTTGAGGTCTTTGTTGGAAAGATCTAGGGGATCATTCAGTAGCGGCAACAATTAGAGATTGGGGGTTAATTTTCAAAATGTAACTTTGTTGTTTATGTTGTTCTCTTGTAGTATTTGGGGATTTCTCATCCCTTTTCTCTCTTTAATGAAATTTTATTTATCAAAAAAAAAAAAAAAAACTAATGTTCTCAAAAACTTTAAAAAGCAAGATCATGTAGGAAGCTTGTAATGAAAAAGATATCTTCTTGACTTTAATCAAATAGTATTTGAATCATGCCTTCCTCTACAAGGATGCTCAAAATAAAAGTATCTTGGTTTATACCCTGATTAGATAGCTTTTTACCATTCATATGATTAACTTGACATCTAAACAGAGGTATTATTTTCTCAAAAACTAACACATTTGATTATGTTATATGGTCTTGTTGACATCTATTTAGAAGGCTTTTGGTAATCTGCTAACGTGAAACTCCTAGGGGTCTTGTGGAGTCCAAGTCATTCTTCATTAAGGCTGTCTCTCCATGAGCCGAGCCTAAGCTCTACCATCGAGCTAGCTAACTGAGCCTGAGCCTCAAACCAACGCCATTTAGCTATACAGGCCTGAGCGGAGCTGAGGTAGGTTCAGCTCAAAGCATAGCTCATTAGTATTACTGTATTCATATGATAAATAATTATATAAAAGGATAAATGTTATGTAAAAGCTTATCTATTATTGAGTTTGATCTTATTCAAAAACCAGAGCTAGCTAAGAGTCCAAAATGAAAACTCTGAGCAGTACTACAGTACATAAGCATGAACAAAAAGCTTTATAATTTTATGAATATTAAATTTATAAGTCCGACTAGAGGTGCAAAATTAGTGGGAACTTATGAAGGTATTGAATTAAAAAAATCAAAGATATCTGAAGGTAAGTGAAGTGCAATTTTTAGTGGCAATATTCTAGAGGCAAGAAAGGACAAGATGAAATAAGGAGAGAGATAAGAATTTAGAGAATGAGAAACCAGAAGATGAGGGTTTTCAGTAAAGAGAATATATATGAATTAATAGCGAATTAATGGGGCTTTTTAGAAAGAGATGGAGAGAGACAATAAGATAGCATTGAAAGCTCAATTGGATTTTTTTGGACCAGCCTTACTTCTTGTCAACAAGTGAGACAAGCCCAAGTTTAAAAAATATTTGACAAGCTGAGTCTAAGCTAGAGTCTATATTCAAAAGTCCGAGCCAAGTTGGGCAAAGCTCAGCTCAACTCAGCTTGTCTATACTCCTACATCCAACCCACCACTTCCTCTAGGTTTTTAAGAGGTAGGTCCAATCACCACCAAATATGGTAATAAGCCATTCCATAACTGTTGCCTTGAGAGATTTTGAGAATGGAAAAGTAGGAAGAGGTTGGTTTTCAAAGTCAAGAATGGAACTTTTTGGCTCCAAGAGTGGCTAGGAGAAGTCTTAGGGTATTGTTGAATTCAAATCCCTCTCTGATAGGCGGACCCTCCTTTATATAGGGAAACACTCAGTCATATCAAAGATAGGAAGTTAGGATAATTTCATCACCCGCCAATTCCTTGAGTTGTCCTCCACCCACCTACCTTTGTCAAGCAAATAATATAAGCATAATTGGCCTGGTGGAAAGGTGACAGGGGGTCCAAGGACAATGGTCCCTTTTACCATGCCACCTCCATTCCTATCAGGTTACCCCAAGCTTACCAGGGCATGTCTGCCCTCCCATGCATTGTACTGTTTACAGTGAATTAACCAACTTTCCCAAAACCTTGAGGTGTTAGAAAAGACATGAATTATTATACTTCAACACCCCCCTTAGGAGGAACACTGTTTTCTCTTGGAAACACACTCAGGGAGCCAGGCACAAGTCCACACAATGCGTACACACACACCCACCACAACATCCGGGAAAATACTTCCATCGGGATTCGAACTCACAACCTAACCTAGGTCTAAAACCATGTTAACAATGAATTAACCAACTCTCCCAAAACCTCAAGGTGTTAGGAGATACAGGAATTAATATACTTCAACATCTACTAATCAGTCATGTTCTCTGCCTCTCTGACATGCTATCATACACATGCCTGTAGTTGGTCAACTACATCCCTTGAAATTGAAGTCATGTTTTTCCAATACTTGCCATGTCATGCACATGAGTATTTTTCAAACTAACGGTATTAATCCCCATCTGCCTGCCAAACCACTACATCTAATCTCTCCCCTTTTTTGAACTCTACCCTCGGTGAGGGAACCTCAGCAGGGAAGCCAAAATGCTTTATTCATCTACATATCCTTCGCAATCTAGTTCCTAGGGGAGTTTGTCTCATCATTTTGGTAAGCCCATGGTGGGGCATCCTGCACTTAGAGGAGCCTGACTCATTGCCTCTGGTTAGCCCAGGCAAACATTCCCGCCTCTGCTTGTGTTCCTTTTGAACATTGGCCACTGCAGCACCATGTCATCATTCATGTGGCTTGCCTTAAAGGCAAAGGTATTGAGTATTCATGGCAACTCAATATCAATGTTATGCCACTGCGGCACCATGTCATCATTCATGTGGCTTGCCTTAAAGGCAAAGGTATTGAGTCATCAGGGTAACTCAATATCAATGTTATACAATTTGGGCACTAAAATACTGGATGAAATTTTGATATTGGAATCACAAGTCTAAATAAGATAGTCCTCTCACAGAATAACTATGCTGCAAATTGTCAAGGATACATCAGAGCAACCATTTGACACCAATCAGAAACACATAAATCGCAAATTCTCAAACAATATTCATGGATAATCAGATTTATCAAATAGGAAAGCCAAGTAGTTCAGCTATAACAGACCAGATTAGTTATAACACTGGACATCAAAAGCTAGCTCACGATCCTAGAGTCCTCATTAGATGCCATAAACATAAAAATTGAGGTGATCCAACTCCAACCCTTCAACCCAACCCAGCTGGTATCCATTGGCAAGCTCACTCCTGGTCAAAGTCGTTGATGTCAAAATCTTATCAGACAATTTCATGTTTCCAGTGACCAATTCGTTCCACAGAAACTCAAAATAATAGATTGTTTTAGTCTATTTTTGTTCTTTTTAACCCCTATCAACACTTCTACCGAAAACAACCATCAAAAGAAAAAACGAGAGAAGCAAAAAAAAAAAAATGGGGTAAGAGAAGGAAGAAATACCTTGGAGACGAGGTCGTCGGCGAGGGCTAAGTGGGCTCGACAGAATTTGCATTTGTAAACCCTATCCTCAAGTTCCACCAGAAAAAAAACCCTCCCCATCACTTCTGCTGATACACAGAACCCAGTTGGTTGAATGAGTGCAGCAACCAAACCTAAGTAAATAAAACCAACAAGTAACCAATTCAAAGCAAGATTAAAAATTTAAGGGGAAAAAAACTCTTTTAACTTTCAGTGATTTAGAACTGAGAAGAAGAAGATCACCTAAACCAATGTTGGATGCTGAAACACACCTGACTTAGTTCACGGGTTTACACATGTGCACCCACTTGCCGTTCTCGGTGTCACGGCTTATCTACCAAGGATGAAAATCTATTTTCTCGATGCAGATGATATATATACATTTCTTCAGCTATCCCTATTGAGAATGACAGGAATGACCGAATCATGTCTCTATAAATATCAGCTTTTTTGTTTTTTTGCTTGCCTTCCATTCCCTATTCTTCAAATTTCAATCTTATATAGTTTTTTATATCAGTTTATGGCCTTGACCGTTGGCCAGGTCTCCCAGAAAATTCTATATTTGGTTTGCTTCAAATTGCCAATGATACTAAGCGGGGAATATCTGGCTGGTTCGAGTAGTGAATTTAGATATTAGGTAGAAAAATCAGTCCTCCAGGAAACCCCATACTAAGATTGATAATAAATGGATTCCTATTTTACAAATTAAAAAGTCAAGCTTTAGACTTTCTCCCAATTAAATCCAACGAATCTAAAGACGTTTCGATAAATCTGAAAAGATTTTGGTGTTTATCCAACATCAGCACCTCGGTGATCATTGAGAATAATTCACTTGTAATTTTCAAGGAATCGAACAATCCTTTATAATTGAAGTTCTCAATGACTTGAGTCTAAAATCTAAATATAATGTTTTTGTTTAAGATTAAATGTGAAGTCGGAGTTTTTGGAAAAGGCAAAGTATAAAAAAGAAAAAAAAACTGAAAAATGCAATCTATGGATGCAATAGAACAATATGGGGACCTGCTAGCATAATTATTTAACCCAGACCAGACGTTGACCTTGCTAAGAACCTGGGTCATTGGGTCAATGGGTCACTAGTCAAACCACAGGGTCAATTAAAAAATAAAAATGTTATATAAAAATAAAAAATATTAAATAAGTAAACAAATAAGTTGGAAAAAATTATATAACAATTTTATATCACATATTCTTAAAATTATATTTTAATAAACAAAAAGGAATACATAAATATGTACGACAACAATGAAGGTTTTGTTTAAATTATTACTTTTAATGATAGATATAAGGAAAAAGATAGTTCCATGGTCTAACGGTAATGGCATTAGAGTTTGAATTTAGTAATTTGAGTTCAACTCTTGGTGAAGCATGTGTTTTTGTCCTCTTCTTTTTTTCCAATAACCTAGTTTAAAAGATGGTCAAACCAACCGGGTTGGACAGTTCAATGAAGAAGCAGTTTGGACATTTAAGTGGTGGATAAGTGTGAAAGATATATTGAAATTATTGTTAAAGATGAATCTAGTAACAGAAGTTGTTCATGTTTGTTAATTTATGAGGAGCCGGATAGTCTTGAAAGAATTAGGTTCTATGAAGATATTATTGCTAAAACCCAAAGCATTTCAAACCCTCTTATCTGCATAGGGGTTTGGAATTGCTTATGGTACAAAGATGATAAAATGGGGGCGAAGAATTACCCCCATAAATCTTGCTAGAACCAGAAACATTGAAGAGAAAGGAAATCTTATTGATCTTGGTCTTTTTGGCCCTGCATTTTACTTAGATTAACAAACAAGAAGGTTTGTGACACATTAAAAAAAGATTTGATAGGGGGCGATTGATCTTGAGTGGAAGATCATGTTTCCGGAGGTTTCTATTAAGAAGTATGTCACTACTAGATCTGGTCATAACCCTCTCCTTCTCAATATCAATTCTACCTCAAAGTATAGACTATGCCCCTTTAGATTTAAATGATGTGAACTAAAATAGATGCATGAAAAATAGTTGAAACATGAGTCCATTTGGACAATGAGAATGACATCTAATTGTTTGTGAGCTTGGGAGAAAACCATAGAGCTGCTTACATGAATGGAGTAGTATGTTGTTAGCTTGATTGGAGATGAAAATGGAACTCAATTATGGCTTAATGTGTGGCATCCAAAAGGGGTTCTTACAAAGTCATATGGGGAGAAGATTACTCATGATTCAGGACTCAGTAGATGGTGTATGATCTCGACTATCATACATTAAGGGGAATAGCGCAACTCACTGGTGGGGGCATGGGGATCTTTACAATCATTAGATGGACTTCCTCATGATGATCATGACAATGTGGTTTGGGTAGGGAATTCTTCTAGTGAGTTTACTTTCTAAGTCTGCTTGAAGTTTGTTTCGGTTGCCCCAGTTGTCTTCTATTATGTTGTCGTTTGGTTTGCTCTAAATATTCACATACATAGTTTTGTTGCCTGGCAAATTATGACGCAAAGATTATCCACTTAGAACATATTATGTCGATTGAAAATTTTTTAAATTTCTCAATCTGTTTTCTACTGGAATAATAGAGAAACACTTAATCATCTTTTTTTTCAGTATGAGTATATAAAATTCATATGGATGACACATGTTTGATTATTGACCCCTCATCAAATGAGAATCCGTACTACTATCTTGGAGTGTAAGTGGATCTCAAGATATTTCAAAGGAAAGAATATTGTGTCTCATATAGCTCGTCTTTGCTTTGATGTTTGCCTTTATCATGTATGAAAAGAGAAGAACATTAGGAGACTTAATTAAAAATAAAAACAAACTAAAAGAGATGATTCTCCAAAGCATCATTTATGACATTAAGGCAATGATTCACAATGTGAAGGCAAAAGCGGAAGCAAATCCCATTCATAAGTTTGTTGCTTCAAAATGGGACTTAGAAGTGGGTGCAATAACTGCTCATTCAAGAACCTGCATTTGACCATTCCCAAAACATGGAAGGTGGGAGCTTTCTTGTGATGAGGAACTCTCACATTGTCACTCAACTTATAGATGACTGTTATGAGATGATGAAGGGTGTGTTGTTTTTTCTTTTACGGGATTAATGGAAATGAAGAACATTCTTTGGTTGGAGTTGTTTAGTGTGTTAAGGGGTATTAGCTTAGTAATTTAGTCCGGGTACAAAAAATTACATATCATGATGGACTCAGAGTTGGGTGTAAGCATTATATCTTCAAAGTTCCATGGCCCTTGGAGCATGAAGTGTTTAAGTTGAAAAATCATAAAGTTGCTATCTGATCCTAAGGAGCATGAGATAAGTCAAGTTTGGAGAGAAGTAAATCAACCAGTGGATATCTTGGCTTCATTGGCAGTTGAAACAAACAAGCAAATATTGTATCCCATGGATTTTTCTTTAATTCTACAAGATGCAATTTTTAAGGATGCAAACCACTGTATATACACTAGATTGTAATCTTTTTTTGTGATCAATACAATTATTTAGTTACCAAAAAAATTAAAAAGGACTGGAGTCTGAAGGTCGGGAGGGGAAAATTGATAACATTAGAAAAAATCTGTCTTCCCTCCCTCCTATCTTCAAACAGTGGAACAAAAACACTTTTGGTAAAATTAAGGTTCATATTAAAAAGTGTAAATCCAATTTGAGAACCCTTAAAGATTTAGTTCCAAATGATTAGATACCGAATGATATTAAAGAGGAAGAAAGGAAATTGGGTAGGCTCTTCGGTAAAGAGATTTTTTGGATTTAAAATGCTAGAGTTAATTGGTTAAAATGGGGGATATAATTTCAAAAAAAAAATCACTTATTTACAATTAAGAAAGATGATAACAATAATTGGGTTAATGGGGATGAAAAATTTATTCCCTATCTTGTAGCTTCTTTTTCCAACTATTTTCCTCATCATATCCTAATAGAGACAATATTAGGAAAGTGTTTGGGAACTGCCACTAATTTCTTAAAGATCAATCTAATGATTCTTTAAATGCCATCTTTTCTAGAGATGAGATCAAGAAAGCTACTTTCAATTTACGTAAGTTAAAAGGCCATGGTCCTTATGGCTTTCATGTTCGTTTTTATCAAAAGTATTGGGAGTTGGTGGGTGATGAAGTAATGGATGTAGTGCTTGAATTATTCAATGAAGGTAAGTCTATAATTGATATTAACAAATCATTTATTACTTTTTATACCTAAAATTAAGAATTTGGAGTTGATGTCTCATTTTCATCCCATTAACTTATACAATGTCATTTATAAGGTTATATCTAAGACTAGGGCTAATAGAATGAAAGTGATATTCCTTTAAATTATATCTCTAAATCAAAGTGCATTTGTAATTGGAGGAGAATTTTTTGATAATATCCTTATTGTCTATGAAGTTATTAGATTCCTTAGAATTAAAACATCCAAAAATCACCATATGGGCTTAAGATTGATATGAGCAAAGACTATGATAGGCTGGAATAGCCTATGATGATTGTCATGATAGAGAAAGTGTGTTTCCATGCATGCATGAAAATGAAGAAAGTGGGTATGGGAGTGTATGTCTTCTATTTCTTACATGGTTCTTGTGAATGGTTCTTTGAGTGATGAATTCTTTCCTTATAAAGATCTAAGACAAGGGGATCCTATCTCCCCCCTTTCTTTTCCTTCCATGCACTGAAGGCCTCTTTACCACTCTTGTTGCTAAAGAAAGAAACAATCTCCCTTTTGGAATCATGATAAAGAGAAATAGTCTGTCTATCTCTCATCTTTTGTTACTGATGATTGTTCTTTATTTCAAAGACCCCTAAAACCATTTAGATGAATGATCAAATGTGCTCTAAAGATTTAGCAATCTCAAGTCTTGGGTAGCTATATGAGTTTACCTTCTTTTATTGGGAAGAAAAAATGGGACTTGTTTTCCTTTCTAGAGAAAAGAATAAAGAATATAGTGCAAAGTTGAAAATCTAAGCTTCCTTAATCAAACTGATACAAAAATTCTTATAAAATCAATGGCTATGAAAATATATTCCTATGTCCTGTCATGTTTTTTGATCACTAAGAAGACCTATAATTTCTATCAATGCTTCTCAAGGAAAGTTCAGATGGGGTAGTGATGAAACTAAGAAAAAAATCAATTAAGTTAGCTGCAATAAACTTAAGTTAAAAAATAAAATAAAAAGAGAAGGTGGCATGGGTTTTTGTGATTTACATGCCTTTAACAAAGTTTTATTGACTAAGCAAGCTTGGAGAATCCATCAAAATCTGGATGCCTTATGTGTTAGGTTTTTTAAATCTCTCTACTTTCCTAATTGTGATTTCCTTTCTTCCCATTATAAAAGCAATAGCTCATGGGCCTAGAAAAGCATTCAAGTTGGCAAGGACCTATTGTGGAAGGGGTTTAGATGGAAAGTTGGTTATGGGGAGTCAATTAACATTTGATAAGATCTATGAATTCCGTCCTCACATAATTTCAAAATTAACCATATGTGGCAAAATGACATTTTTTTTAAAGTTGTTAGTTGATTAAAGCAAACTAAAAAATGGAACCTTTCCTTTATTGAAAATCTCATCCAAGAGATTTATTGGATGATATTTCTAGAATTCCTTTGGGTTGATATGTTTCTTACGATGATCTCATCTAGCATAATGATTAAAGAGGTAACTTCTTGGTTAAATCGACTTATCAACGAGCTATGACGGAGGATAACTAGAATACGTCATTGGCTTCGTTACCATGGAAAAAGTTGTGGGGCTTGCCCACTTCCCAATAAATTATAAACTTTCTATGAAAAACCTGTAAAGATGCAATTTCTACCAAGTTTAACATTAGAAAAAGAACGATCAACATTGATCCTATTTGCCCCCAATGCAAAAAAGAAGAGGAATCAACAAACAATTGTTTTCTTTCTTGTGAGGTCTCCAGTAGAATATGGTTTGCAAAACCTTTATCTTTGATAATTAAGAATGTTTATGATATTTCCTTTGTTGAATAATTAATGAAATGGTTCAACAGAAATAACATTAATAATTGTGACAAGTATGATATATTCTCTGTTGTGACTATCTTTTGTTGGAATATTTGGAAACATAGAAATCCTACCTGTTTTGAAATTCATCCATTGATTTTACTAAAGTTTTAGTTTGAATCTTGGAGGTTAATCAAGAAGATAAATGAGGCCAAAGTGTTTCCCCTAGATTTAGAGATGTGTTCTACTCTCTTTTGGACTCCTATGCTGGGTGTTACAATAAAGATAAATTTTGACGACTTATTTCTCTCCATGGGAGCCAAGTTAGATGCTAGTGTGATATTCAAAGATGGGGACGGTCATTTTTTGTATGCTCAGGTGGATTTGGGTATGGTAGGGTCAGCAGATGAGTGTTGGGCAGCTCGCCTTGGTTTATCCAAAACCTTAGAATTGGAGTTTAAATCGGTGCAGCTTGAAGGCAATAGTAGGAATATTATCTCATACCTTAAGAATGATATTCTTTTTTGTCCTTGGTCTAGCCTATGTTTTATTCAGGATTGAAAAGAGGTTGCTCTAAACTTTGAGAATATTTCTTATTCTTGGACTAGAAGATCATGTAATGAATCAGCTCATGTGATGTTTTGGTTTGAATACTACAATGTTAAAAGGTGGTTTGCACTTCCCCCATTGTGAGTAGAATTGTTCTTGCTTCATCAAGGGTGTAATCATACGGGTTTAGGCCTAATTTGCTTTGATATACTCTCTTTTACCAAAAAGAAAAGTAAGGAATAGGCCCATGTGTTACCCAAGTAGGGATATACTTCTCAATGGCTAAAACATGTTTTATGTCCCTTGATGGCTATCAAGGGTATTAGATATAGATTTCTATATTCCTAATTGAGTGGGGTTTCACTTTGTTTATCAAGAAAAAATATATATGAAGGGAATGATGATGACAATGTTAGGTTAAATAGGTGATCTGCCCCACTCTATCCCATTTAAGTCGGTTTAGTTTGACCTCATAAATTTCATTTTCAAGTAGACCACTGCCAAGTTTAGGTTGCAATTGCATAAAACTATTTTGAAGGATTTGGAGTCCTTAATCTTTCATCCCTTTTCTTTTTTTCTTTTTACTATTGTGTATTGATTTCTCTTTTATTTTCTAACATAACCAAAGTCCAAATAATCTCCAATCTCACTAGAGAGGTATCATGCCAATACTAGTCAATGCATATCACAATGTTTGACAAGCCATTGTTGTTATTGTGGCCATTTGAGAATGAAATGAAAGAAAAGAAGAAAAAAAAAAAGGACGAGGTTAAAAAGAAAAGACCTTTTTATTGGAAACTTGTTGACATAGGAATTTTACACATAGCTGGTGAGGTGATAACTAAAAATTGCTCTGTCTCTCCTACTTATTCAATAGCTATGATTGGAAATGAAAAAGTGTAGTACATAGTTAATCCAATGAATCCCTAAAAAGATGGATGAATCCACATCAGTGTCTAAGAATTTGGACCAATCTGGTCACTTGGAAGTCTGTCAATCCAAGTTACCCATAACTTGTCCTAAGTTACCAGTTGATCAATACAAACATATATTTTTATTCTAAGAATGAGAAATTTTGGGATTTTTTAAAATAAAAATTGTATAGTTTCTTATTAAAATGGTCTTGAAACCAAGTTAGTAGGCTAAGTTCCTGAAAAACTCGTTAGAGTTATTTGAAAAACTTGTCTTTAACTTGAGTGAACAAGGTACTGACGTCTTTTGACTTTTGACATCAAGTTAACAAAAAAATTAGCCATGTCAAGTAACTTGACCAAGTTTTAACCATCTACTTTTTAATAGTTGCTTCAGACGAATTAAAAAAAGTGACAGTATTGTTATTTTAATGTAGCACACATGGAAGAATCATCATTAGAGAGCTAGGATAATGCAAGAACACCCTCCAAATGCTTTGTTATGATGATTATTATTTAAGGTATGATTTTCTAATTGGAAATCCATTCTCACTTAGTGAAGTATTAGGTTTTTTTTTTTTTCTTTTTTCTTTGTTTTTTTTTTTTTTTTGTAATTACCACTTGGGGGCCACTTGACTATCACACTTTTAGCATGGAACCCACACCAGAGTGGGAGAGCCCTTTTGAGAGGACTATGCTATAACCATATGGGTACAGGGGGCATTAGCAAAGTCCTAATTTTCATAAGACTTACATTTTTTTACGTACTAAATTTGGAGTGTGTTATAATATAAACATATAGAATATTTCATCTTGATGCATAAGGGTTACAACCTTAAATATAAATGGTTGAAATCTTAAACATAAAACACAATATATGCTATTAATCCCCTTAGGATGTGTTTGATTGCATAGAAATCAACCAACAGTCTCGAGAAATGCATGTACATTTTTCTTAAGAAAGTTGTTAGACCATTGTTTGTTTGCAATTGGAAACCTATCCTCAATAGAAGCGTATACAATAGATACTTTTCCCATCTTTTGACAGTTACATTTACTTTTTAAAACTACATAAAAATGTCATTTTTAGAAAATATCATTTTCTAAAAGTTTTCCTTGGCCATCAATTCGTATTATAAAAGTATACTTTATTTTTTAATTTCTTTGCTTATTTACTTTCATTTCTTTCACAATGCTTTCTTGTTTTGGATTTCTATATTTTTCTATTCAATCCTAAATGTCCTTAACCTGTGTTTGATCACACTAGAAAAGATGAAATTCATAAAATAAAAAGTGCAAGGTTTTCGTAATAAAATCACTTTTTATGTTGTTTGTCCTAAGAATTGGACCTCAAAATCCTTTTTTTTTTTTTTTTTGCGACCCATTTATCTTTTCCTTATATCTACACATTGCCATTTTCTTTTCTTTCTTTTTTTCAAAAGGTGAAAATGTATTTTTCTAAAAAAAAATAACATTTTTTTTCATCCGACTTGTTAAAGATTTTTTTTATGAATGACTCCGACTTGTTAAAAATTAATGATCAGTCTTTAGCGTATAACTCGGGTGCGAAAAATGGTGGGATATCCAACATAAATGCTTGGTTTCTTAATTAAGTTTTCATCTTCCTCTTCAAATGATTTCCTTGTAAAAGTAGTTTTTTTTTTTTTTGGGGGGGGGAGATTTTTTAGATTAGGGATAGGCTAAAAGATGAATTATGGTTTCTTCTTTTGCTCACTACTTGAAACCATCAACATCATCTCCTTATATCTGATGCTTCAATTAGACAACTGAACCTGCTAGGGCTCACACTCGAGTATGATAATGCTCGATTCTAGCCATGGATACCCACTCTCTCGCCCATGTTTTGATCCCCAGGCTAACCCATTGTCTCTCCCAAAAATGTGTCATACCAAGGAAGAGGAACCCCCCCTCTTAAACACAACCCCTTAGACTGGCCTTTCTGATGTGGGATTGAGCTCTCACAGAACCCAAAGTAATTGTATAGTACTAGGTATATGTATTGAAACATGTAGTCTGAATCACCTTCATCTTTACATGTGATCATTGGTTACATAGTATTTTAGACATTGAAATGGATAGTGATGTGTGATAGAAGTGATTAATTGTGGTAATGATTTTCATAAGATGGTGTCATAGGAATATGGTAAATAATAGGTATAAATGTCATGAAATGCTTTGAACATTACACATTTTTTAAGGAGCAAATGTTCTATGATCAAAATTGATGTGACCATATATGACATGGACCACAGATTGATATATGATGTGTTTTTGAATTTGGTTCCTCTTTTAGACTCCTACTTATTGAAATGAATACCTCTTTTACACACTTTTATTCCTATACATATCACATGTTAGTCCATGGTGTGGTCACATGTATGGTTACATCAATTTTTGTCAAGGAACATTTGCTTCATTTTTTTCTTTTTTTGGTTATTAGTGATTTCTTTTTTGTATAAAGTAGATTCATTAATTAGGAGGGGAAACCTCTGAAGGAGAATAACCTCCCGCACTAGGTATCTTACCTAGCTAAAGAAGCCAAGAAGAAAACAAAGTATGTGAGAGACAAGTACGATGATCATGGGAGGCCAATGAGTGGGTCACTAATGGTAGACAAATGAAAGAACTTAGAATTTTTGTCACCCATTTCAGCCAATTAATCCTAGCCTTTTGGGCCCAAAACAATCTCATTTTTAAGAAAAATGTCCAATAGATTGGCCTCAGCCAACTTGATAGCTGAAATATTAAGTTGAGATGGGGTGAGCTTTTCGGCTATTCAATTTGCTTCTTACAGGTCTCAATTTGGATTTTGATATTATCAAATGATAGCATATTCTATTTTTTAAGGGCAGAGGAAAAGGAAGATAAATTCTTATTGATAAAGATAGTCTTGTCTCGGC
>JAOXJP010061975.1:0-15628 GCA_025762735.1 Platanus orientalis | reverse complement strand
TTTAAAAATCCTTTTACTATTGTTAATTAATTGAGTTTAATTATTTATAAAAAATGAAGAGGGGACATTAATTAACGAACTAACAAAAACTTTTAGTTGAAGAATTAGGAAATTAACTAAGGAAAAAAACGTATGGAGAAGATTAGAAAGAAAAAAAAGAGAGAGATTATAGGAAAAGTGGTTTAGTAATATATAATATAAATAATAAATTTTAATATAGAAATTAAAAAGAAAAATCATAGGAGTGTCCACATAGCACCACTTTTGCTTTGCCACCTAGGGATTAATTGAAAAGAAATTTTAATTGTATGGAGATTTAGGCCATTAATTAAGAAACAAAACGAGTTGATAAAATTAGGAAAATAATATGGAAAAGTTATAAAGTTAGTAACTAATGATATAAAAATTATATATTTTAATATAGAAATTAAGAAGAAAAACCATAAGGGTGTCTACGTGGCTCACCATTTGCTTTGTGACCTAGGGATTAATTAGAATGCAGTTTTAGCTAAATGAAAGATTTAGGCCATTAATTAAGGAGCAAAATGTGTGAAGAAATTTAGGGGGGGAAATAGAGAAAAATATAATAAAAAGTTATAAAGTAAATAGTTATTGATACAAATTATATATTTTAATATAAAATTAAGAAGAAAAATCATAGAGGTGTCACCATGGCACCTCATTTGCTTTGCCATTTAAGAATTTTAGTTGAATGGGAAATTTAGGTCATTAATTAAGGAGCAAAACATGTGAAAAAGGTTAGGAAAAAGTATAGAAATTCAAGGAAAAGTTATTAGGTTAGTAATTAATGATATATAAATTATATATTTAATACATAAAATAAAGAATTGCATAGAGGAAAAGTGGACTCATTTCTCTTTTTTTGTCGTTTCTTTTTTTAAGTATCCTATAAGGAATTGTCTATCTTTCCAACTAAAATGGACAATGATTTGTGAATTCGCATGGACTTTTTTTTTTTTTTTTTTTGTAATATGTAAATCTAATATGTATTAGAACAAAAATTATAAATTTGTGGAATAAACAATTCCATTAACCATTATTAGCAAAATTAGTAGTCAAAGAAGGGAAAAGTTTCTAGATCTAATTCTTTGGAAACTCAGGTATGTTTTTTCTAACTAAAATTATTGATGTGAATGTTTTCTAGCATATGAACCTAGTTCATAAGAGAAATAATTAAATTACAAAAGAAAAAGAAAACATTTTAGCCTTCATTAATATGAAATTTGAAAGCTTACCCATAAGAGAAATAATTAAATTTGGGTTTTGAACGGAATCGCATTCAAGGCATACAGTTGATACACAGGGATGATTTCAATAATAGGATTTTATTTTATATCCAATGGTCAAGAATATCAAAACATTTAGCATTTTTTATTGTAATTCACCAACAATTTAACGTAGATGTTTGAGTCTGAGACTCCACCGCAAACTCTTTTCTACCATTGGTTCTTGCAGTTCTTAATTCGGGTCCAACACAAAAAAAATTGTACCATTTGTTCTTACAGTTTTCAATTGGATGAAGAGGAATCATCATTTGGTGTCGTAATTTGATTATGCTAGTAGATGGTTTATTCTGAAAAATAGGGTAGTAGGCATCAATTATATGTGCAGATGCAATTACATGAATATGGCAAGATGTATCATGGATTGTAAAGTCCTAAGAAGCCCCTAGTGAAAGGGGTCTACTCAATCAAGTATATCTATTTACAAAGAAAGCAAGATGTTTTCATGAAAATATACACAGCATAAACAACAGCAAGTAGTCGAAAACATATCCATGGAAAATTACCAGTCATTGTGTTTCTATTGGCATGCGGACTTAGAAGGATCACGTCCTTGAATCCTAGGGCCATTGCCAGTGTAATTCTAATTGCGCCATTCACGAAATGAGGACAATGTCTATGGACGTTCCTCAATGCCAAATCCATTAACTTTTGGAGAATGATTGTTTGTGTTGACACAGACCTCTATAACCGCACATCGATTGACACATGATGGGTTTTTTAATTGGGGGTCTCTTTTTGAACAGCTACTTTTTCATCTGAAAACTTTTTGGACGCTTTTAACCCCAAACACAACACATGCAGCTAGTTTATCATTCACCATACGCACTATAGACACTTTTTTTTATTATTATTATCATAGAACACTTTCTTCCTCAATGTTTCTAACCTCTCTTTATCTTACTGATTATTAGAGAATAATTTGCTGCTGCATCTTCTTTGTTTTATTAGTTATTGTTTTCAAATACATGTGCTTGTAACTTACATCAAAGAATCCTCAAGTAGGGCAGCAAGTTCAATTTTCTGAACTAAACATTTTACGATTAGAATTGTTTTCCCTGCATATTTGTAAAGTCACAAAGTGCTTGCTATATATATTATACTCTTCACAAGAGTGAATAAGATTCTGGTATGTCGTACTTCACTTGTAACATTTAGAAACAACAATTTTCTCCTTTTAATTATGCTCATAGTAATCTTGCACCTTATGTTCTTCACAAACCGAATTGCATTGATAATGTCTTACAAAGTGTGCCACAAGCCAAGATTTTATACAATCAAAAATAAAATTTGCTAAACAATATATTGCAATTAAAATCAAATATTATACATTGTTTTTATTTTTTATTTTTAAGGGGGAGGAAAAAGAAAATTAATGGAAGAGATCTTACTTATTGGTATGTCCTGATCTGTTGTACATGAGTTCCTGTTATCTCCAGTCGGATTGGAGAGCCAACATGGGTCCTAGCCCAAAGATTGCCTTGGTCAAAAATCAGCCAGGTTGTGTTATCACAATCTATATCTTTATTTTATTTTTTTATTCAATGTTAGAAATAAGGTTAAGTAAATTTAAAACTAAATGGTAGATAGATGGTTATATGGCTATGAATCGTCTGATCACGCAGGCTTTTTGACTAATTTTTTTTGTAGTGGTATCAATTCAATGATGGGTCTTGATTTCTGGCAAATTATGGGTAATTCAAAGCGGATTGATTTAATGATGGAGCTTATTCATAAAACTAAAGTCAACAAAGCCTTAATCTAAAAACTTGTAGTCAACCACAAGAATCCATTTCTTCCATTCCACTCTAAGGCCATTTATGCTGTTAAATAACATGCACTCAATTATTTCCTCACTAGTTCGCCCATATGTCTGATTTAGCTTTCTACTTTTCCTTCTAACATCCTCAACTTGCACCATCTCATTCCTTACTAATGTAGTTAATGGTCAATGTTGTACATGATCAAACCTTTTCAGTCAATTTTCCTTCTATCTTAGCACCCATTGGTGGTACCTTTAGTTCCCATAATGTTTCATTTATGATGATACCTTGTCTAGTCTTGACATTAATCCATCTCAGCATCCTAATCCTTGTTATGCTCATTTTAGAAATTTCAATTGTTCATCTCTAACACTCTAAGGCTGCGTTTGACATTGCTTAAAAAAGCAAAAAACTACTTTTTTAATCGTTTGGTTATGCACACAATAAATACTTTTCAAATAAGCAAAAGAAGAAAAACTGTTTTAAGCATAAACAGTTTCTCATCTGCTTGTTGTATATTGTTGATTGCTTTTTTGTTTTGCAAGTGTGACCACGTGCATGTGCTTCATAATTTCATGACATTTGAGCAAGTATGCCCCTATTAAAACTATGAATACCAAAAATACCTTTCAGTTATAATCATCCAAATAAAATGAAATGTCAAAAATACCCATATAATATAAAATGAAATACTAAAAATATCTTCATATGTATAATGATAAACTATCATTATAATATAGAAAATACCCAAAATACTATCTAATATAAAGTCGAAAAATATCATTCTATATATTATAAAATTGAAAGAAATTTTTTTAATATAAAAATAACAAAATACCAAAAATAACTTTCTAAATTAAAACAAAAAACCACCCTCCTAATGTATAATAAAGTACCCCTTAAATATAAAAAGAAAAAAATTTTGAAACTACCTTTTATTATAAATAACAAAATATTATTTTAATAATAAATTATAAAATACCAAAAACCTTAAAATATAAATTAACAAATCAAAGTACCATTTTAATATAAATTAATACAAAAAAAACTCATTTTAAAATGTATTCATTACTCTTTTTTTTTTTTTTGCCTTTTAATTTATTATATATGCTACCAGGGTTGTGCATATGATCAGGCCAATGTGAACCCCGTCTGGCTTAACCTAACCCAAAATTTGACTAAAAAAGACCCAGCTAGAGCTTAAGACACAATGGATTAGCTTGGTGCATATAGATTAAAGTTGGGTTATGCTCGGGTCAAAGTCTACTTAGGCTCATTAAGGTTAACCGGACCTAACCCATGTACACTCCTATGTGCTACATGGTGACGATAGTCTTGATCGTTGGATAGCACATCAATTGGACTAATTTTGGAATATAAAAGGTTTTTTTTTTTTAATTAGACTTATTTATTATATATGGGGTTTTGGGGTATAATGGTAAGTGGGAAGTGTTTAAATTTTCAATAAGCAATTATAATTTATATTTACCAAACAAAATATGATGTTTCAATAAGTACTTGAAATAAATGCTTTTAAAAAAAGTGTTTATACAAAAGCACTTATTTGTAATTTAAGCAATGCCAAACGTGACTTTAGATGTTTCCATTTTCTTATTTTGATACTTTTTTCCTTTTACATGATTTATAACTTTACTTTGCTTTTGAAACTTTTATAATGTTCATCCATCCTTAACATTCTTTCTTTTTTTATAAACTTTTATATTTTTCTTATAATGGTTTCACTCATGTTTATATATCTTATGAACCTTCGATTCTTTCTTAATATAGTTTCATTCTCAATAGTGGGACATTTAAGGTCACTTACAGTTATTAATGGTTACTTGGTATTACTTTCTTACACTTGATTTGCACTATTTTACACTTTTCATTCACTTACTTTATACTTTACTCTCATTTACTTACGTTTGACATATCGTATTATCCCTAATCATGAAGGACATCATCATACCATTGCTTATACCCCAATGAGAGGGCCATCATACTATTGCATTCTTATCCCAATGGAATGACCATCATACCATTGCATTATTACCCCAATGGAATGACCATCATACTATCGCATTCTTACCCCAATGGGAAGGCCATCATACCATTTTACTATTACCACAAATGAGAGAACCATCATACCATTGCATTCTTACCTTAATGGGGCTATCATACCATGCATTTTTACCCTAATGGGAGGATCATTATCATGAAGACACTTGTCTTTACTTTTCTTACTTATTTTACTTCATTATTTACTTATTCCCAATAATAGGACATTTACATCTTGACATTTCTACTTATCTCCTTTTATGTTTCCTTGATTCTTTATTTGTTTCACTTTTCGTTGGTTTGTGACCAACTTACTTTAATATCATCATATGAGTATTCTTTAGTCATGACATAAGAAAATATACTATTCACATGATGCATTCATTAACTTAGCAATAGAAAAAAAATCTATCATCATAGTCATTCATTAATATCAGAAGAAACATCCAAGAAACATGTAAATAGTGGGGGAAACATTAAAAAACATTTTATCAAACATGTAGAATGTGAGAATTAATGGACTAGCATGGAAAGTCAATAAGGCATCACAAATTACCATAATTCAACATATATTTGATGAAATTTATCATGGGAGACATTAGACTCATGCAAGGAATCCAAAGACATCTAACATCTCAAGGAAATACATATTCATATGATGTAAAACCATTTTTTCTTACAAATTAGATTGGGGGATTTCTAAGATCCTAGCATAATATGACAAGATCTCATCACAATTTATCATAAGAGTTAGGGTTTCTATAGTTCTAACAAAGGGTTTCACAAATATATGAAAATATATTCATAGAATAAAGATTTCACCATTACAAAGCTTTTAAGAACCTAAAATAAACAAAAGTGGAGTAAGTTTTGTATAACTACTTACCCAAGCTTCTTCCTCTTCTTTTCAAGAAGGTATTAAATGAAAACCTCCTTTCTTATCCCTATATTCTTTATAAAATGAGGTAGAATTAGTGTAAATTAGATTAGATATGGAGATCTAGGAAGAAAATGAGCTAACCTTGAAGATTTCTAGGGTTGGGAGTGAAACTTACCCAATTTGGAGAAGAATTCCCACACTTAGCTCTCAATTCCTCTAAACCTCTCTAACTCTCCCCCTTTTAATGTAAATGAGACCATTAAGGTTTACTTATCATATTTATAGGGTATTGGGTTGAGTTGGGAGGGTTTCACACTCCTAAAAAATGAAGAAAAAATGAAAATTTTCTAAAAAATCGTAATCTAGGCATTTGGATCGATCCTGAATCGATCCAAAACTTTTTGAGCATTTTTCTAAGATTTGAGAGGTCCTGAATCGATCATGGATCGATCCTAGATTAATCCAAATCAGTTTGGATCGATCCAACAAGTTTACAGCTTTTACCCTTTCTCACTAAAATGCTTATAACTTCCTCTAGAAAACTCAAAATTGATCTCTATTTGTTGGGTTGCAAACTAGACTCAAAGAATTCTTAACAAAGTATGGGTCATACCTTAGTTCACTCAGGATTGGTGTCAGCGGCCCCAAGAAGTTTTCTCAAATACGAAGGCCTGTCAACACAGATACTTTGTGGGAGAATTGACATAACTTATTCTAGGAAACTCGTAATTGCACACCATTTATTGCTTTTTGGAAATTAGACTCTTAGATATTTTTCATAAGGGTATGACATGACCTCTAATTCTTTGGAGATTTGCGTCAGTGGGCCCACGAAGTTACCCTAAATGTGAAGGCAGGATAACTTTTGAACTTGACAAGTTTAAGGCCCAACTTGGGTTTTCACTTTTAACTTGGTCTAATGAGTTCCTAAACCATTTTATGGTATGTATAAACATGTAAAATGATAATTTTGCCCTTATAAAAGTAAAATTACATTTGTACCCTTTAAGTGAAATGTGGGTCGTTACAGATGCCTAGGTGGATGAGCCTTCCTCTCACGTTGTCGAACAATCTTTTGTGGTTGATGAAGCTGTCATGCCAACAAGGGCTGCCAATGACTCTAGTATTGATCAGTCTCTGTCAGGACCTACACTCGAGGCTCCTCAGACCCAAACTAATATCCTTATGTCTAAGTCATTTCCATCTTCCTCTTGAGAAGCTTAGCCTCAAGTAGAGGTGCCTTGCCACTTATCTCAATTGCTTTCTTGGGCTAAGTTTTTCACCTCGACAGCAGATGGGAGTATGAAGTCCACACCATTGACATCACCCATGCCTTCTCCATTAGAGTAGCTTTATCATGCCTTGGCAACCCTTTGATCTTATCTCATAAGTGGACCTTCGGCTGTATTGCTTGACTCGGTTGTTATCTCCTCTTTCCTTAACTTTGGGGAGGTGTTGCTTCGACACCTTGGTTACCTATTTGTGGATCAATGAGCTAGTCTTCATTTAGCCCTATCCTCTCATCATGAGGCTAACAATCATCTTAAATTGAGACAGGGTAAAGAAGCTCAGGAGCAAGATCAAAGGGCTCGAATTGATACCTTTATTCTACAATAGTCATTTGCTATTGAGCATGTGAACTCTTTGGTGGAGAGCATCGATGCTTAAGTTGACAAGATTGAGAGAGTCAAGGCTCACTTAAAGAGTCTGAAAGAGAAGTTAGAGGTTTATAGAGCAACACTTGAGAAGGCGATGAAGCAAGATTCTTCTCATTCTGAGGAGCTACCATAGTTAGAGGAGGACTTAACAAGATGCGAGGATGATCTTAAGGATTGTGACTAAGTCATCAATGTTTGGTAGTCAATATTATCCTCTATATTCTTTTAAGGCTTCCTAAGATCACTTTTGTAATGATTTGCTACCTGACAAAAAATTATTAGTATTTCTTGTTAATTAACTTGTGTTCCCACATTGTGGGTTTATACTGCTTCAAATATTTTCCATTTATACTTCGTATATGTTCTTGTCCCTTGACTTGCATTAGCCCGCATGCATTCCCATCTAACACTTCACTTACTGAGTATGGTCCTTCCCAAGTAGGTGACCCTTTTCCCAATCGAGGGTCCTTAGTCCCTTAAGGTAAAATAACCTTCCATACCAATTCCCTTTCATGGAATGCCTTAGCTTTGACCTTTTTATTATAGGCTTTAGCTACCTTTTGCTTCTACAACATGATTAAATTGAGAGCTTTAACCCTTGTTTTATCGAGGTCATCTAGCCTAGACATCATGGCCTCCTTATATTCAATATGACTTAGATTATTCTATCTAGACACCCTTAATGACTATACCGTGACTTAAAGGTAGAACCGAATCATGTCCATATACCAATGCATATGGCGTGGTCCCAATGCTTAACCTTTTTGATGTTTGATACACCCATACTACATCAGATGATAGTTCATCCCAATCTGAGGCATTATTTTCAATCATCTTTCGCTGGTTGTTATTAATAATCTTGTTAGTTAATTCAGCTTGCCCATTTTCTTGGGTATAATAAGGAGTTAAGTTTAGGATTTTAAATCCATAATCTCGAGTAAAATCCTGCATTCGAGCTCCATTGAATATTAGCCCTGGATCAACTGTAATGGATTGAGGAATTCCATATTGATGTATTATCATTTCTTTTATAAAATATATTACATATCTTTCAATCATCTCGATATGGTCTACATTCAATTCATTTTGTTAAATAGTCTATTGCAATCAAAATGAAGCAAATTCTTTTGGTCGATGTAGGCTTGACATTGCCTAGGGTGTCGATAGACCATCCTTTAAAGGGCTAGGGATTCATAGTAGAGTGTAGGTTGGCAGTAGGGGCCTGAGGTACCATTCCATGTCTTTGATAAGCTTCACAATGTTAAGCATAACAGATATAGTCTTGTAAGAGGGTTGGGAAATAGTAGCCATATCGACAAATCAACCATCTCATCTTTATGCTTAAGTGGTGAGCACCACAGATTCCTTCATGGACTACTATCATTGCGAGCTTGGCCTCATTGGGTCTTGGGCACTTAAGTAATAAACCATCAGCTCCTCGTTTGAAGAGTTCTAGCGGTTCTCCAATTAAAAGGTATCCCCTTTCTTTGAGTTTTAAGGAATTATTCACCTATTTACTAGGATTTCTTAAGTATTGAATGATTGGTTCTCTCCAATCATCTTCTTTTTTTCCCTTTAATGTCCAAAGGAAGGATATTGATTTGAAAAACTTAATCCAATACTGAAGCTTCACCCCCGAAATCTAAATAATTATTGTGATAAATATCTTTAGTAACTGCTGAGCCAATTCTATATCTTGAGGCTATTTGTGCCATCAAGCCCTTTGGTTAAAGCCTTGAGGTCCACATTTCATAGTGACCTCATCGAACATCTTTAATAAGTTCTTAATTATATCCCTGTAAGGTATTAGAGTTAGGTTGATGCATTTGTAATCTCATGTAGTCTGGTTTATCACCAGATATGAATCCCCGTAGACCTCAAGGAAATGTGCCCCTAAGTCTTTCAAGATCTCGAGCCCTCGATTGAGAGCTTCATCTTTAGCTTGGTTGTTGGTGAATTCCCCTTTGAGTTTAAATATAAATTTTGTGGTTGTCCCTCTCGGGGACTAGATGACAACTCCTACACTAGATCCTTGCTTGGCCTTTTACTGCTTTTTATGGGACATATACAAGGTTGAACTCAAGGAGTACTAAACTCTATTTCCTAATTCTACCTTTCACTATAGGCCATGATGTCATATATTTAACAACAGAAGTGAAAGCTACAATGTACACAACATGTGATAGAAGATAGTGTCTTAATTTCACTGATGTAAAGTACAAGGTTAAACATAGTTTTTTTTATGACTGAGTAGTTACACTCTGCTTTCTCCAAGACTTGACTTAAATAAAACACTGATTGCTCATGGCCATCTTCATTGTCTTAGGTGACTAGTTTACAATCGAGTCCTCAGTGGCTGAGATATATAACTTCAAGGGATTATCCCTTCTAGGCAACATCAATACAGGTGGCCTAGACAAGTACTCCTTGATTTCTTTGAAAGCTTGTTGATGCTCTTCCTTCCATTGGAACTCTTCACTCCCTTTCATCCGATGCAAATGCAAGAATACCTTTGTCTTTCTTGCCACATTTGAGATGAAACGTTTAATGAAGTTAATTTTTTAAGTAGTCTTTGCAATTCCTTCTTCGTAGAAGTGGTCTAGCTTGAATAATTGTTTTGGTCTACCTCAATTCCTCAGCTATGTAGTGAGAAACCCAGGAAGTTGCCTGCATTTATGCCAAAAGCACACTTCAAAGGGTTCATCTTTAGTTGATGTTTCCTCATTCTGAGGAACCCTTTTTCTTAATCTAGCAAATGATCATTGAAGCTCTAAGACTTTATTAAGACTTTATTACTATGTCATCGATGTAAACTTCTATGAATTTTCCAATCATATCATGGAATAGATAATTTGTGGCTCATTGGTATGTGGCTCCAACATTTTTCAAGCCAAAAGGCATAACTACCCTTCGAATATCCTTATCAAACCAGAATATCGAAAGACTGTTTAATGTTTGTCTTTTTCAGTTATAAATATTTGGTAGTAACTTGAATGTACATCCATGAAAGACAAGATTCGATGCCTAGCAGCCCCATCAACTAATAAGTCCACTATAGGCATAGGATATTCATCTTTTGGAGTGGTTGTATTAAGGTTTCTAAAATCATATAGATTCTCAATTTTCCATTTTTCTTGACTACTGGTACTACATTTGATAACCATTGAACATACCTTGTAGGGCGGATGACCTTAGCATCTAACAGCCTCTCGATTTCTTCTTTAACCTTTAACACAACTTCGTTGGTCATCCATTGATGTGGTTGTTGGAAGGGAATGTACCCTTCATTCATTGGAAATTGGTGCTCAACAAGCTTCCTATCCAATCCAGGCATCTCCAAGTAGTCCCACATGAAGCAATCTTTGTACTGTTGAGGACTGCTTCCATCCTCTCAAACTCTAATGATTCAAGCTTAGCACTAATATATGTTATGCATGGGTTTCCTATCGAACCTAAGTTTACTTCTTTCAAATCATCTTGGACCTCAGCCTTTAAGTCATCTAACTTGGCTGAGGCCGTACTTGTTTCTCTTGCTACTATGGCTTCAGGCTTATAGGAGCTTTTGGGTGTGATGCACTTAGCAAAGTACATCTCAATTTTTCTTTGTCAAGTACCCTGACAGTCTTTTCATGGCCATTTGGATGGCCTCCTTTTTTTCTCTATTTGGGCTAGTCATTTAACCCCATTTAATCATTCAGGCCTGAGTCATCTGGCCATTCCAACAGGCTAGGCTTAGCTAGTTCTTTGCAAAGTTCTTCAAATTCTTCAGTTATTAAAGAACCATCCTCTTTAGTCTTCTGAACTGTGACTTTTATGGGTTTTCCATTGTACCCTACTAGCTTGATAGTTCCAACATCATCATCATACCGTTGGGCCTCAACATTTTTTGTTGAGGCTAAAAAGGGCTTTTCATTTGCATACACCACTTTAACTGAGTTATTATCATTCCACAATAATAAGAGTTAATGTAAAAAAGAGGGAACACATCAATTCGAGTGTATCCAATCTCTACCTAGTAATGCATTATAATTATAGAAAGTATCGACTACAAAGAAGGTCGTTATTTGGGTCCTACTTCCTTCTCTTAATTCAAGGGGAAAAACTCCTCTCATTTTGGTGGCATTGCCAGAGAACCCACAGACTAACACGTTTGTTGGTACTAAATTGTTATCAACTTTTGATAACTTCTTCATCATGGAGACAACTAGTATATTCACAGTTGCTCCATTGTTAATTCAGACAATTTTTAGGTTGACCCTCCTTATGTACCTTTATGTACAAAATGTCTTTAAATGTTGGGTCATAACTTTGGAAGGTTTGTCAAAAGTAAGTTTACATGTAATTTCCTTCCTCTCTACCACTGGTTCGACTTGCTTTGAGGCTTCATCCTTAAGTTTTACCACAATAGGTTTTTCAGTGATGATCTTCGAGAGTTCTTTCTTAACTTTGGAGACCTGGTTTTGTTGAGCTTTGAATCAACAGACAAGGTGAGTATCATGTTGCAATCAAGCACCCTTTCATGGTAGCTGCTAAAGAGAATTTACGATTATATTTCCAGTGTCACTTGATGGATCATTAGTGATCGATTCTGATGGCATAAAGGAGTCTATGAATAGTTCTTCCTCATCGCCAAAGTCTTCAAAGTTGTCCTCACCAGAAGGTGAATCTACCATGTTTTCCCAAGAAAGATGCTCTTGTTGTTGAGCCTTTCTCCTCTTCTTTTGGATAGCTGGTAACGTTTCTTATGGTCTATCATGGTTTGCCTTCTTGACCCTTTTAAGCTTTCCACCAATCAGAACACACTATTTGAGGCTCTTGGTTGTCATTTATATTGAGGATGGGGTAACATCCCCTCTCAAGCTTCTTATGTGCCTTCTTGCTTGGTTCATCCTTAGATGATACCTTGACCTAGATGGTAAGTTAGCACGAATCGGGTTTCGTATGGCATTCACTTCCTCTAGGTGATTCCTTTTGCGATCCTAACCTCTGCTCCTGATTTTGGATCTTGTTCCCCTATCAAGCAATGCCTTGCTATCTGAACCATCTCCTCTTTTGGGTTTATGGGTCGGTGAGGTCAACATCACCCATATGTTGTGGTCCACTTGAGGTAGTTTAGTCATCCTTGAAGGCTGGTGAGCCTCATGTGGTGGCCCTCTTCCCATCCAAGGCTTATGTACATACTGACCCTTTTTTTTGTCCTAGTCCCCATTGTTTGTCGAGGAGTCTTTCTTCTCTTTTTGGTGGACTCCATAGGCTGAAGGTCTTATTATTCCTTCTTTGGAGTTGCCACTATAAGCCTAGCCATTATCTACCACACCTATCACACAAATAGAAGTTGTCTTTCCCGACTTCGACCTTCTCACTATTGTTGTTGAGTTCAGATTCCCATGCCATTGCCTAGAGAAATTCAAGCCTGAATTTTCCATTGTCATCCATTCTTGGAGTCCCTTCTAAAGTTGAAGACCCTAGTGATAAACCTCGAGCAATCGAGTATTGTCCTGTAAAAGTTACAACACTTGTGAGCATGATATCTCTATTTGTTTTCTTGATATTTGATTCTTTATTATTTGAGGTTTAATTTATAGTGACCACATCAACATCCACCAATTTTGGAAAGGGGTTTGTATTAACCTCCATGGCCTCAGTTTTGTCAGAGAATCGAAGCAACTTTTTGTTGATTCTTTGCTCGATGACATTATGAAACATTATACATTTGTTTGTTGACTATGTAAAAGAATTATGTCATTTGTAGTAATTTCTTTCACGTAATTCCACACGGATTGGAATTTTATGTATCCCTACTAACTTGATTTGTTTAGCCTCGAGCAATAAATCAAATGTCTAATCTTCTTTATTCAAGTCAAATGAATAATTTTTTACGGCTATCATTAGCCTATTCAACTTTGGACTTGTGTGTCCTTCCTACCCAAAGAATCATAGGTTAAGGGTCTATTTCTTACAAATTTTGTTAAGTCAACCTCGTAGTTTGGGTCCTTATAGTAAGCCTCATATGATGCATTACGTCATTGGGTTTCTTCTCTCAGAATGCTCTTATATCGTGTAGCCCTTTTTGATAATTCAAATAAATCAAGGAAAGTCATTCCTTCAAACTTCTTCCTTAGTTCAAAATTGAGACCATCCAGAATAAGTTCAACATGAAATTCTAAGTTTTATCCTAGAGGGGGGGTGAATAGGATATCTAACAATTCTTTTTAATTTACCCCCAATTAAAATTCCAATTTAAGATGTTTGTTATAATACTTGAAATTTTAATGCACTTATAAATATGCTTCAATTATTATAGATTCAAGTGCAATGCAATGACAATATGTGATATTGATCTTTTAAATACTTTATGTTTTCACTTAATTGCAATTGTGAAAGATCATATATGAAATGATAAACATGCCATGTAAATATAAAAATAAGAGACAATTCACACCACACACAAACACACAATACAATATTTATAGTGGTTCGACACTTGGGCTTACATCCATTCTCAAAGCTCACAACCGAGCTATCAAATTTTATTTAGATTGAATTACATTACAATCAAGGTTAAAATTGTAAAACATATCTACTTGCATAGAAAGCTTTACTCATGGTGTCTTCGATGGAAGAGGTCTATACCTGGTGTCTCCGACGGGTATTGGTCTACATTACCGGTGTCTCTAGCGGCAGTTCTATGGTCAACACCCGGTGTCTCTGGCGGATGTGGTATACACTACCGGTGTCTTCGACGCTAGTGCTATGGTCTACACTAAGTGTCTCTGGCGGGTGTGGTCTACACCCAGTGTCTCTGGCGGGTGCTAAAGTCTTAATATAGACAAAATTCAATACAAGTTATCTCAAAATGTTGATGTATTGCTTGATGCACATGCGGGTGGTTGCTCCTTTATTGAGCTTGTATTCCAATCGATTCCACCAAGCTTCCAAGTGTATCTCTTGCTTCTTGGAGCTTCTCACAACGGTTTACTTGGAAGTAAACCCTTCACCTAGCTTCCCTCTTCTTGTTATCCCAATGATGAGTGCAAGGGAAGCAGTTGGGTGACTCATTGATCTTCAATGATTGCTCATTAATGGAGCCAAGAATGCCTTGCTCACTCCCAAAGATTTCTACTCTCTTCTCCTTGGAGTATTCTTGTGTGTATTTTTGTATTCTTTTTTGTGTTAGAGAGCTCTCTTGAACTTCTCTCATACTTATAGGGAACGAGCACAGTCATGCACCTTTGATTTGGCATCTAACCCAATGGTTAAAAAATCATAGACATTGATTTGATTATTTTTTTTGAATTTTTACGATTTCGGATCGATCCGACTATGTCGGATTGATCCACTCAGATAGATCCGAAATCCTCAGATTGATCCGGTGTTTCAGTCTGAGACACCCGAGCTTTACTGGATCGATCTGCTAAGTGCGGATGGATCCGACCCCCTCCGGATCAATCCAATTCCCTTGTTTTTCTGCCATTTTGCCTAAACCTACTCCCACTCACTTAGGAACCTATTTAGGTGGTAAGGGTTGGCCCATATGGCTATGTAAAGGTCTTTTTATCTTTTTAACCTAGGTCTATCATAACATATACCTTCACAAACCTTTCTTGAGCTTGATGAACCTCGGGTCTTTAAGTCTTCGGACCTTGGCAGTCTTGGGAACAGATCATCCTCGGCTTTAAGTGATGGAGCTCGCCTTCCTTCTTGGAAACCAACACTTGATGATTACAGACATGACTAAAAGTATGCAATGTCCTCATGCCATGCCTAACCTACCATTCCATGTATTTTATACAATATGAATTGACAATATACATCAACAATCTCCCCCTTTGGTAATTCCATGACAAAACACAATGAAATACATGTATGGAGTACAATAAATGTATGCAATGAATTTACAGACTCCATGAAAATACAAGAGTTACACATGTACACAAATACAACTCAATAGTGTCTTGAACTCTT
>JAOXJP010061964.1:0-15629 GCA_025762735.1 Platanus orientalis | reverse complement strand
TCCTCCTTGATCTTGGAGCAAACAGGGGCATAACCATCGGCAACAGAAGTTCAAAAATGCATAGCTAATGATCATCATCATAGCCAGTTTAGACATTCATGTCATTCCCAGATGAATTAGGTCCGAGCAGCTGCCACAAAGCTCTTGGAAGGCTGCGTCGCACTCTTCGTCCCAGCAAAAAGCTTTTTTTAGGAGGCGAAAAAAGGGACAACACTTGTCTATGGCCCAAGAGATGAATCTGCTTAACGCGGCAACCCTCCCGACCAGATGTTGCACCTCTTTTATATTTTTGGGAGTCTGCATGTCGAGTATGGTCTTCACCTTCTTGAGATTGGCCTTTATTCCCTATTGAGGCACCATAAATTCGAGGAACTTCCCAGATGACACCCCAAAGGCACATTTGCTGGGGTTAAGTTTCATCTTGTGCTTCCTCAAGGTTTGGAAGGTCTCGTTCAAATCATATAGGTGTTACTCAGCTTGAAGGCTTTTCACCAGCATGTCGTCTACATACACCTCAACATTCCTCCTGATTTAGCCTTTAAACATCTCATTGATGAGCCTCTGGTAAGTGGCCCCCGCATTCTTCAGTCCGAAGGGCATGACCTTGTAACAGTAGAGTCCTCGGTAGGTGATGAAGGCAGTTTTCTTCTGGTCGAGTCCGTGCATCTTTATTTGGTTATACCCCGAGAAGGCATCCATGAAGCTAAAGGTTTGGTGGCCAACCATTGAGTCTGCTAGGGTATCAATCCTCAGGAGTGGTAGTTGAATAAGGTTCAGTCCGAGTAGCTGCCACTGATTAATCAACCAAAGAAATAAGAGGTGTTCTATATATACTTGTCGGTATTACAGACGACGATAAACTCAGTGCTAGTGAGAGAAGAGGTCAGGGTACAAGCGCCAGTGTACTACACCAGTAGAGCCTTTAGGGGGGTAAAGGAAAGGTACTTGAGGGTGGAGAAGATGGTGTTTGCATTGGTCGTCACTGCTCGACAACTGAGGCCCTATTTTTTGGCCCACGTCATCCGGGTCTTAACAGATCAGCTGCTCAGAACCATACTGCACAAGCCCCAGACCTTGGGAAGACTAGTCAAGTGGTCGGTAGAGTCAAGCAAATTTGACATCGAATACCACCCTCGATGAGCTATCAAGGGTCAAGTTGTTACGGATTTCATCGCCGAATACACTCATGCGCAAGACATTAAGACCGAAATGCAAGACGAGCAACAAGAAGAAGCAGACTAGGCATAGTGGGTTGTACACATGGATGGTTCATTCACCAATAGTGCAACCAGGGGAGGATTTATCTTGATCATGCCAGAAAAAAGTAAACTCAAGTATGCCATAAGGTTTGGATTTAAGACAACTAACAATGAGGCTGAGTATGAGTCAATGATCACAGGGCTACGCCTCGCCCGCGCATTTAGGGCCAAAAGGATAAAGGTCAATAGTGACTCCTAAATGGTGGTTGGACAAGTACAAGGGGAGTATGGGGCAAGGGATGGCTTGATGAAACAATACCTCGCCATAGTTGAGAAACAGAAGTCCGATTTGGGCATTTCAATATACAGTGGGTCCCACGAGGGGATAATGAAGAAGCCGACAGGTTAGCTAAACTTGCCTCATCCACCATTGAAAACCTAGCCCCCGAGATCCTTGTTGAGCACCTACCAAAGCCAAGTATCAAAACAGATGGAGACATGGAAGTCAACATGGCAAGTCTTGAGCTCTAATGGGCCATTCAGATTATAAGATATTTGAAGAGCGGTGAGTTACCCAAGGACAAGGAAGAAGCGAGAAAAGTAAAAACACAGGCTAGTCGGCATCTATTTCTTGATGATAGTCTTTACAAGAGAAGCTTCACTCTCCCCTTGCTTAGATGTTTATCCGAGGAAGAAGCTAACTATGTACTCTGAGAGTTACACGGGGGGATATGTGGAAGCCACTAGGGAGGAAGGACAATGACCCATAAAGTAATTAGAGCCAGGTACTATTGGTCTTCTATGTTAAGAGATGCCACTCTCCTCGCTCAAAGGTGTGACAAGTGCCAGATGTTTGCCAACATCCACAAGAAGCCCGTAGAAGAATTAGTTTCGATAACAGGGCCCTAGCCCTTTATACAGTGGGGGATTGACATAGTTAGCCCACTCCCCATGGGGAAAGGACAAATGAGGTTCTTAGTAGTGGGCATTGATTATTTCACCAAGTGGGTAGAGGTTGAACCCTTGACGAAGATCACCGAGAAGAACATCAAAGACTTCACCTAGAAGTCCATTGTGTGTCGATTTGGCATCCCTCGAGTCATTATTACCGACAACGGTAAATAGTTCGACAAAACCCAATACTAAGAATTCTACGCGGAGCTTGGCATCAAGAATCACTTCTCTTCCCCTACTCACCCCTAAGCCAATGGCTAAGTGGAAGTCACTAACAGAACCCTTTTAGGCATAACCAAAAAGAGGCTCGACAGCTCAAAAGACCTTTAGCTCGAAGAATTGTCGAGTGTCCTATGGGTATACCTCACCATGGTGAGGACCCCTACAGGGGAAACGCCATTCTCACTAGCTTTTGGAACCGAGGCGGTAGTACCTATCAAGATTGGAATGGCCACCTATAGAAAAATAAACTTTGACTCAAAGAAGAATGAGGAAAGCCTTAAAAACAATCTCGACTTATTAGAAGAGAAGAGAGATGAAGCTACACTTCAGGCGGTTGCTTACAAGAAAAAAAAAGGCTAAGTATTACAATTCCTGGGCCAAGGCAAGGAGATTTGCCATCGGGGATCTAGTGCTTAAGAAGGTGAGTTTATCCACATAAGATACGATAGAAGGAAAACTGAGACCGAGCTAGGAAGGGCCCTATCGGGTGACGCACTATAATAGGCCCGGGACTTACCATCTCGAAACAATGTGGGGGGAGCCCCTGCCACGACCATGGAATGTAGAACATCTAAGAAAATACTATCAATAAAATTGATGTTATAACTCTAACTGATGAAATGCTCTAAGTTATGCTTGGTCGACAACATTTCAGGTCATCGTGCTTGAGCTACAAGACTAGCCTCAAGTTATAAGATTAACCCTTAGGTCACAAGA
Organism: Platanus orientalis; assembly: GCA_025762735.1. Lineage (NCBI taxonomy): Eukaryota > Viridiplantae > Streptophyta > Magnoliopsida > Proteales > Platanaceae > Platanus > Platanus orientalis. The sequence continues at coordinate 12,537 of JAOXJP010061964.1, read as the reverse complement.
CTGACCCCAGGCCACAAGATTAGCCCATGCTCCTAGATTAGGTTACAAGATTAGCCCCAGGTTACAAAATTAACCCTCAGGTTACAAGACTGATCCCAAGCCATAAGACTGACCCATCCTTCTGTATCAGGCTACAAGACTAGCCATCGGGTTATAAGGTTAACCCTCTGGTCACGAGGATGACCCCGAGTCTCAAAATCAAGCGACTTCTTGGCTGAAGAAATGCAAGGCAAATGATGATTTCATGAGTCAATAAAAAGAGCCTAAACCATGTTGAAGAAAGTGCATCACAACCCGAGTCAAACCTTACCAAGTATAGCTACGCCCCCTAACACATAACTAAAGTTTGGGTAAGTATGTAAGGGAACCCGACGACATTAACAAAGAAAAGCTCAAACCCAAAAGAATGTTACCGGGAACCCTTATTACCAGAAATCGTGAGAGACCCATCTAGTCCTCATATTATCACCGAGGTGATCCCACACTTCAAAAATTTTTTGTTGGTCTTAGTTGATTAAAATTGCCTATATATGTCGTTGAAGTGCTAACCCTGAGGGGTCCTTATACTTAGAAAATTCTGCATCATCCTCTCCCACTCTGGTAACAGTCAATTACCCTGAGACACACTTATACTTAGAAAAATTTTAGGTTACCTACTTTGGCCTACCTAAATACACATATGAAACACAAGAAAAAAGCACCACTATGCACATCAAACGTTTATAAAGATTTAAAGAGAAACATAGTAAACAAGAGATATAAAAGGTGAGAATTTCATTAATGAACGAAAAGATTACAAAATTCTTTTAAAAAAGAGAAGATGAAAATACAACTACTCCTTGGGGTTGCCATCCCCCAAGGCCACCTCTCTCGATGCTAAATCCCCTCGATTGGCCTCTCCAATTTCAAACACCACTGCCCCCTCAATGGCCACATCAGCCACCACTAGCTCTTCGACCACCCCCTCGGTTGTCATGTATTCTCCTTGGCTGACCTCCTCTTGATCTTCCTCAGCCCCATCACCCTCTTTATCGGGTTTGATGGAAGAGAAGTCAATGTCGAGGAATCGCCTAGCCGCCAGGTCCTGAAATTCATCGAACCCTTCCTAGAAGCAGTCGACCCTCATAACCCCAAAAGCGTCCAATGCCAAATATTTGGCCATGGCTGCCTCGAGGGCCTCTTCCATCATCTTCTCCTTTTTTTCTCTCTCTCAGCCTCAGCCTCAAGGTGTGCCTGCTTTAAGGCATCGTCTACGCTCTTTTTCATCAAGCTCTAGAGGGACACATTGAAATTGTTCCCAATCCTAATGTAGCGGTTCCTCTCGTGCCCTAGCTCATCCCTGGCCTGACGAACATCCCTCTCAGAATCTCACAAGAGAGCAGTCAAGTCCTTAATGCGGGTCTCCTGCTCGGCAGCCTTTGTAGCTATGCTAGTGCAAGACTCCTCGAACCATTTAAGTTTACCCTTAAGGTCACCGATTATGGTCTTTGCCTCCTCTCGAATGGCCTTGTTCTCGTTCCTTGCTTGGGCAAGGCAATTCCGATGCTCAGCTAGGACTTGCTCACAAAATTTGTATTTTTGGATGGAGGCTGTCATTAGGGCCACAGTATGCAAAAACAAAATCAAGTCAGTACCACGGATAAAAAAAGGTGTAAGAGAACGATAAGGGACGGGATGCTTTACCTTGGCCATGTAATGCATCATATCTTTATGCAAGGCAACCGGGGAGAGGTTCTTCTTTAGGTGCTTGAAGTCTATCGGGGGAACACCCCTAGAAGGTAGTCCTCTCTATGACTTGGCCTCAATAACCAAGAACTGGGTCCTAGTGGGGACTCTCCTACTGACGGGATAAGAATAAAAGAAGATGCATCCCGACTCAAGGTTGTCGTTGTCATGACTATCGGGGTAAGGGCCTTGGGGGCGATGGCAGGGGGCTCGATGTTAGGGGCCTCAACGGCAATTGCGAGAGTACCCGTTTAAGAAATCATGGCTTGGATCCTGGAAGTAGGAGCAGGAGAGGAACCATCTATGTCCCCCTCTAAGTCAACAACTAGGATAGCAATAGAGGGAGTCAAGGAAGGCACTAGAACTGCCTTGGGGGCCTGAGACCCAGAAGGCCCCTTGGAGATGATGTGGCATTTCCCGGTTGCTTCTGCTTGGACAGTCGTTGGCTGACTAGCCTTTTTGGCCTCCGAGGCCTTATCTCTGATCTCTCGAGCCCAAGAAAGATATTTTCTATCAGTCTTCATCGTTGCACAAGAAACAGACCCGGGATTAGAAATTGTCTTATGCATTTCTAAGGGAATTACTACTCTATCCGTCGAACATCTCGTCTACTTCGGAAGCTAAAACAAAAACAGAAGGGAAAAACGCATAAGACAACTTAAAAGAAAAACCGCTTAAACATGGACAATGACAACAAGAAAAAATGAAGTATATGCAATAAACAATGATAGATTAACAGTTTACCTACTGGGCTGATAACTGATGCCCATCCCCAGTTAAACTTTACTGTTGGGACCTCTCCCGGGGGGCTCTCCCAACCCTCACCCAAGACAAAAAAATACTGGGTCCTCCACCCACTATTGGAGCTCGGGAGCCCAGTCACCAAGGTAAGAGTCGAGTCCTGACTAGCGAAGTAGAACCACCCGGACTCCTACTCCAAGGGGTAGTAGCAATGAAAAAACTCGTTGAATGTAAGGGGATGTTTCCCCTTGAAAGTTAATTCCCATAGGACCATGTAGCCTATGGCTATCCGCTAGGCTTTGGGTATTAGTTGCCCAGGTGCCAACCCAAGGTAAAGTAGTAATTCCCTTAGAAGCAAGGGAACTAGAAATCGAAGGCCCACCATGAGGGCCTGCTCGTATAGCGCTACGCTGCTGGTAGGGGCTTTGAAGGCCCTAGAATTTTCGGGGGCATTAAAGACGATCCCCTTAGGAACAAGGTAGGTAGAATAGTATCGAGTTAGGGTTTTCACCCCCAATTCTGAGCCATAGAGGGTGGCCTTAAAGTTCTGCTTAGGAGCAATCTTCGCCACTGCCCCTGGGTGTTAGAGGGAGCTGGCTCGGTGGCCTACTCCAAGGGGTTTTGCCGAACCTTTGATAAGTCGTCAGCCCCATCGACCATCTGGTCGACAGTATCCCTAGACACTATTTAGACGACTCTAGAAAACGCGGGAAAAGAAAAAACAGAGAAAAACACAGACACAAATACTCTGGAAAGGAATGAGAAACCAGAAAACACTAACCAAAAGAGAAAAAGGGAAGAGTAAAAAATAGTACTATGAAAGTAGGCAGCTTGAAAAAAGGTACCTGAGAAAATAGCGGACTTGGGAAGGACTCCGGAACAAGATGAAGAACGGTTGCCCAAAAGAAGAAGATTGTCGGAGACAACTGGGAAAAGAGCCTGGAGGCATAGTTGATGTTAAAGATGAAGATGACAGCCCGCCGGGACAAGGAAGATTAGCTGGAAATTGCTTGAAGTGGATTTTTATAAGAAGTAAGTGGCAAAGATAAAGGAAAGCCCAGACATTGTTGAAGAAGGTATTTATAGAATACTTCGGAGATTCTCGTCCCTATGCGTGTCATTTATCCAAAGGTTAATGGAATAAACCTGGGAAACAAAGTAACACGTGAATCCCAAAATATTAAAGAGGTATAAGCATAGCCGTTAGATGGTCTAGAGATCCGAGATGACACGACGCTTGACATGACCCGTAACCAATGCTGGCACATTCTCTCGTTTACTGAAATCCATTAAATGCAAGGTCATCATTAGCGCTCATCCCCAACTGGTACCACCTCGATAGTCAAAATGACACACTGCCTATGCCAAAATAACGAATGACAAACGTAGACAGTTCGTATTCTCGGGCCATGTAACCCTAGACCAGAGGATAGGAGCAATTGATGGGAAAAACTATACTAAGGTCCTACTAGCTGATCTCGATTAACCAGCACAACCCCGACTTTAGATGGATCGACCTAGAGAGTTCCAAGGGGGGCCAACCCTGGCCCCCCCGACTCACCAGATGTCTAGGCCCTCGATCAAAAGGTAGAATTATCCCTAGGTACTTGACCCCGAGCATCCCGCTAGTAACCTCAACTATCACTCAAAGCACCCAATACCCAAAGACCACTCAGAACCCCGAGGCCCCTAGCGATTTGGAGACTTCACGACTTGTAGAATGTGATAACCCCGACTGTTCAACTTAAGGATAAATATGATCTAGAGACCGTTATTCAAATAGAATATTCTCTGTAGCAGACTTGCCAATTATGAGAAAAGAACAAAGAGAGTAGGGGGAGATGCGGCCAAGAAAGTGGGCGATAGCAACATGTGAGAATGTGGGGGAAAATGACATGCAAGAACGTGGAAGGAAAGCGACATGCAAGATCCATTCAAATATTTCACTACTCGAGCCTATAAATATATGCATTAATCTATCCTTCAGGTATGAAACATTAGAAATCCTAAAAGAGAAAAAATGAGAGTTTTGCGTCTAGAATCCACCTATTTACTGACTTAATTGTCGAGAGCTAAAAGCCGTCACCCTACCGGTGCCTAGCTAATTGACCTTCTGTTGATCCGTGTGTGTAAAACTGATTCCATCAAATACCTGGGACAACCGTAAGACTATTTGATCAGTGTAAAATAGTCTATTCAACCGATATGCCATCAAGGTTCTTTGCATTACGCAAATGTCTTTGATTGATGCAGGAGTTGTTTGTGGTGCATCATACATTTTTACCACCGTCCGATCCGGTAGTCGAATCGTTGTTGCCATGCTGGGTTGCGTGTTATTTTCATTGGACTCTGAAATTATTCAAGCCGTATTGTACCTTATTTTGACTTAGATGCTACTCACGGTGCTTTGCACCTCCATCCGACTAGTATGCTGCTGTGAGTAGCCTACACCTTCATTTGACGTAGATGTTGCTCAAGGTGTCCCATACGCACCTATGGCTGACATAGACGCCAGAATGGACTTCCATGTCATGTTGGATCCTACTTGGTTTTGAATCACAAATGTAAGCTAGGGACAACTTGAAAAAAGATAGATATAGTAGCGTAAAGATCGAGCTTTGTTAGATAAAATTATGTCCCTTGTAGGAGTTTTTATTTATTTATTTGAGTCAAAACTTTAGAAATTTAGGTGTAGCTTTTAATTTCTTATAGTCATGAGTGTTGGATTTAGGAGATAATGATTCTGATAAAGCCAATCTAATTCAACATAAATCAAGTAAGTGCCATAGCAATTTGGGCTATTAGGATCCAAAGACGGCCTTGATAGAAGGACCCCATTATTAAGTAGGAAGGCAATTTTAACCGTGTAAATTGGAAATCTTATCAATTCTTTTCTATCTAGTATCTCCTTACCTCTCACCAACTTCATAGCGACGTGGGTGTTACCTTATAGTTAATTATAATATCAAAATTATCAATTTAAAGGCGCAACAAAACTCACTAAACCATTTTTAAAAAGCCTAGGGTACACGCTCTCTTTTGGTGTAGCCACGCTAACAACTAAGGATATTTTGGTTGACTCAAAGACACCAAAATACCCTTGCTTGGATGATGAATGAATGAAGTGGCAACACCATACATAAGGAGAGTGTCCTTGATCATTTTTCAGCATTTTGCAGTTGCAGAAACGAAATTGAAAGTCGAGGATTATTCCATCCCAATCTCCTTAGTGGTGGCCAACGGCATAAGGTTGGCCACTTATGCCGTTCGGTCTTTGTTCGTACCGAGGGCCTTAGTGGTGGGCAAAAGGCAGGTAAAAGATTGGGAGGGTAATCAATCAGCAATCAACCGTGAAGCTGTGGATTTGGTGTGCCCCCTTAATGAATACCTAACATATTGGCCCATACACAAGGGCAGGCAGATACATGGTGTAAAAAAGTGATTTATACTTTTGAGAGGTGATTTTCATTTTTCGATGCTATGTGTCCGTTCCTGCATATAGATAAATCTTAGGCGTTAGTTAAGGGATACACTAAATCCTGGGGCTTATATTATGTGCAAACAAATCTCGTGAGATCTGTGCAAACAGCACCAGAAGGGTTAAAGCATCAGTACCGAAAAGTGATTTACAGTTTTTGGGGGGGCACTTTTCACTTTTTAGCACTGATGTGTCCACACCCTGATGCCGTTTTCACAGTTCCCACAAGATTCGTTTTCACCTAATATTTTTCCTAAATCCTGGGGCCAATGGAAGGAACTAGAGCTGGATCAGGCCAAGAAAACGGACCAGCAAAAAAAGAATCATTCTAACCTTAAATTCAATTCTCACATAAATAGACTTTCTTCAGGAAATGCATTTGGGGCTTTTATATGGTGTGTATTAAAGTATGGCATCGTCTGTAGTGTGACATGTAGCCTTAAAATGTGGAAATCATTCACTAAAAGGTGAAAATTACCCACCGAATTGTTTTTTCCACTTTTTGGGCACTGCAGAACGATGCCACACTTTACTGGGCTCGGGTTATGTGCAAACGGTTTCGTGAGAACTGTGCAAACGGCAAGAGAGGGGCTGGCGCATCAGTACCGAAAAGTGATTTACAGTTTTTGAGGGACACTTATCACTTTTCTGCACTGACGTGTCTACACCCTGTACCGTTTGCAGAGTTCTCACGAGATTCGTTTTTGACCTAATTTTGTCCCCACTTTACCACACCTAGTAAACGATTTCAACTCGTGCGTTTCTCAGGAAAATCAAGCCAAAAAAATGAGAAAAGAAACATTCCTTTATACATGAAAATTACAAAAGAAGAGAAACGAAATATAATTAAGGAATGAAAGAATAGCAATGGAATTGGAAGGAGAAGGGAAAAGCACTGGATTGTTACGACTGTACCACTAAACGAAAATCAATAGCGGTTGAGTGGAAAACCAGCAGGGTCACGACCCAGCTCGCCGCTGCTCATCCCAGACGGAGCAGTAAACCGTGATGAGAAATCGAGGTCTGCACCGCCGTCATCGTCGATCTCTGGATCGGCGGCATCGTCGAAATTGAGAGCATAGCTGTGGGGATCATACTGAAACTGAGACCTCCGTTTCTTGGTGTTATTGCCATGAAAGCTGAACTTGCGAATGAAGGTCTTCCACTTTGGCCCAGCCAATAATTCGGTCGTCTCCTTCACCTTCTTCAGTTTTTCCATCCACCAACTTTCTCTGCTCTCTCCTTGATGTTGCAAGAGATATCTACGCGCACCCTTGTTACTTCTTCCCCATCTGAAGCAAAAGAGACGAAAACATCCACACCCATCAGTGGCGAAGCTCTCCTCATAATCATCCTCGTTTTCTTCTACTCCTTTTTGAGGCTCTCCTTGTGGTGAAATGTTGTTGAGAAAACTTGAATTCTCCTGAGGGGAGGCCAGGAGAGAGAGAGAGAGAGAGAGAGAGAGAGAGAGAGGGAATTCGGTTGAAAGGTGAGGAGAAGAGGAAGGATGGGAATATTTAAAAGAAGGAAAGGAAACGCGGGTCAAAGTTGAGCCTTCCCTGCCGGCCGACATATAATTTTGTTCCTCACGCGGTTTCTTCCAAAAGAGAAGAATTGTGGAAAGCCAATTAGATATGATGCCTTGTCCATCTTTTCTTCGTTGTGGTCCAGAACTAACCAAGATATTAATTTCCGCGGGGGGTACTTTCCTCCCCTCCCACCTAAGAGACTCGTTCGTGGCCGGACTCATAAGAAAATTAGTAACAATATATATATTAGGATCCTGTCTGGCCTCCTTATAGTTATGGCCTGTTAGAACCGAGGGAAGATTGCGTCCACTCCACTAAAAACTGTTAACCTCCGTTTGCTGTCAGGGGTAGACACATCAGCGTCAAAAAGTGATTTACACTTTCTTTTTGGGAGGGAACATCACTTTTCGGCACTGATGTGCCCACCCCCTGATAGGGAGCAGAGGTTAGCTTTAGTTAAGGGGAACATATCATAATCCTCTTTGGTTAGAACCTGTCTAATCTAACAGATGGACACGTTACAAAAAAAGGAAGTACTGAAAAAATGTGTATTAATAAATTAATAAATATACAGATACTTATCCATTGTATATTTACCATAATATCCTCTAATGAGCCATGTGTATTGTCTCAAACGCCTTTGTTAGGCCACATGTCACATTGATCGGTAATGGAATGATATCTGTCTATTGAGACCGGAGATGACTCAAAATCATCATTGAAGGGGTCTCGGGCTCACCCTCCCTTGGGCTAGAATTAGACTGATTCAGACGATGATAACGATGAGTCTATAACCGGCGGAGATAAAATATAAATGTATTCAGCACAAGGTTGAACTGCTGCCTTCAGTCCTTCAAGATTACATAGGATCATTATTAAATGATATTGAGGGAGGGCTACCTCTTTGGTTGTTGGTCCATTCTTCCGTGACTAACCAGCACCCAAACGAGAAAAAAGAAGAAAAAGGTTAACCTCATTAAACACCAAGACCTGCTGGAGGCTGGATTTGGTAGGACAACTTAGAGAGTGACTAAAGTTGGAATGACACTAGGACTGACACATCAGTGCATAAAAAGTAAAATACATTTTTTGGGGATGCTTTTCACTTTTTTGTCACTGATGTGTCAGCTCTGATGTCATTCCAACTCTAGCCACTCTCTAAGTTGTCTTACCCAATTTGTTTATGATCTGGACTCTTGGGTGGATGGGTCCACCCAATGACCCAGGATTATCAGTAAACCGGACCAGCTTTAGAAGCTAGGGCTGGTTAGAATCAACTTCACCGGCTAGGGTTGGTTTGACTAAACCAGTGTTTAAAAATTCCAATCGGCAGGGTGATTTGGAGGTCTGTAAATTTAAGTTAATTAATTGGTAACTCACCCCTAGTTGACAACTGGTCAGTTCAGTGGGCTAAAATTGGCTTGTTGGGAAAATGTCTAAAATTCAATATGATATGTAACCGGATAATGATCCGGAAAAAAAGAAAAAAAAAACCCGATATGATCACCTGTTTGGAGTCTGAGCCTGAGCCATGAAAATTTGGGTTTGGGGGTTTATACACTTATATGGGAATGCTAACATGCATAATTTCTTTGGCACGTTAGCTTTCTACCCAATATATTTTTGATGTAAAATAACCTTAATTTCAAATTTTTAGGGGTTTTTTTTTCAAATCAGTTTAAAGTTTTAGCAAAATTGTCAAATAACGAGGTAAAATAAATTATTTACAAAATCGGTTTTTTTAGGGGGTAAATTTGTACGAAAAGAGTTAGTCAACAGTTAAGTCATAAATTATTCCTTTTTTACCCCTAACCCACCAAATTGGGTGACCGATTCCCTTTCCTATTCCATCTTCATCACTCCTAATATCTCTCTAACTACTCCCCGAATCTTCTCCACCTTTTTTCTTTTTCTTTATTTTGAAGAACCCTTGCAAGAACAACACAAAGGTTCACTGATTCAATCCCGTTGACGTTTAAGAACTTTGTCCAGCTGAAGAAGCTCTACCTTGGTGACAATCAGACTCTCCAGCATGATACCTCTCTTCTCTGTTTTATTATTTGACGTCTCTCTCGAAATTGGGTCTGTCAGGAAATAAATTAACTGGTGGGATTTCGTCGTCAATCGGCAAATTAGGTTCACTCAAAAAGTTTGATCTCCATGACAACAATTTGTCTGATGGTATTTCGGTGACAATCAGCAGTCTCTAAAAATTCAAGGAAGTTGACCTATCAGAGAACCAGATAAACGGAAGCATTCCTCACTCCATTGGTGGCCTCTCCGATTTGGAACTACTATATCTCAACCAAAACCAAATGACTAGAAGCATCCCTTCTTCCATTGCCAAACTTGTTTCTCTCCATTTCTGCCGCTTATTAGAAAACCAACTAATGGTTTTCTATTTAATCGTATCATTGATTTAGGGTAAAAAAATAATTAAACATCACAAAAACTGATTTGGCCACTAATTAATGTTATTCTATTATTTGAAAATTTTCTCAATATGAACCGATTTGGGAAAAAACCCTTTTTTTTTTTTTTAGGGATTTACCCAAATCGTCCATGAAGTTTAGCAAAATTGCCAAACAATTGGGTATTTTTAAATATTTGAAAGAAAGGGCATCATATTCTAAAATATTTCTAAATAAAGTTATGTAAAGGGTAAAATAGTAAAAAAAATTAATTAGTTGTCCATTAACAATTTTTTTACTTTCCTTTTATAACGTTAACCTTGGTTTTTGGTTTCATTTCTTATTCCCCGTTCTAAACCCCCGAACCTATCATCTCCGATGCAATCTGGCAAACCCCAAACCCATCATCTCTGGTGTAGTCTGGCGACATCCATCCCATTAAGTATACGGGATACTTTTGACAGTAAAATTGCGTGGAGCATCTAAACTCAACATCTTTGGATGTCCATTGTTCATTGCCTCTGCTATTTCTTTGTTGGGGAAACAGGACATTAGGTTAGAGGTTTCGAGCACTTGATTCAAGAGTCATGGGACATCCGAAACCACTCCTCTAGGTACATTTACGAGATTTCTGATAATGAAGAGAAAAACGATAAGTGACATCGCATTGAGTGCATCAGTGACAAAATTCCTCTACAGATGTCGGCTTCCAGAGAATGCCAAGGTCGATCAAGTTAAGGCCATTGGATCTCCAGTTATAAATGGAAAAAAAATGGGAACAAGCCAAGAAGAGCCTTCAAATTCCTACCTAATAGGTTGGAATGCACCTTGTTAACAACATTTTTGTAGCAGACAAATGGTTTAAGAGATCCTTAATTGAATGACATCCTAGAATCATTCTTGAGCGCATGCAAGAGCCTTCGAGTGCTAAACAAAACATTAGGTGAAGAAGCCCATTGAGATCTCCGGTTAGGACTAGGTATTAAAGCAAATGTGAGTGAATGTATGCATTGTGTCATGTGTATAAGTCAGAGAGTCCTGTTGGTTGCAGTTATTTTTCGTTGTTGGTTTATTCAAATGTGAGTTCTTGATAGAAAGAGAAGGTTAAAATTTAATAAGAAAAGTATTCATCTTTGTCTTCAATTTTAGAACACCAGTGAAAATGATCATTTTGGTATTGCTAAAAATTATATGGAAGTTTAAATTACTTCTTTGAAATCATTCACATGAAATCCCTCTCAATTGAACAACCATTAGCAAGTGGATGTCCGTGAAAATGGTGATTTTCCATTTGAAAAAAAAGAAGAAAAGAAATAAAGTGAACATCTCTCAGTCATGTTAATGTTTTGTGAGTTTGGAGATCCTTATGGTGTGATTATTGCCTTGTTACTTCATCTCTGAGTTATGGTGTTTGGGTCAAACCCCAAACTCAAAACAGGAGAAACACACATAGAAACAACAGGTCAACAGAGTAATGAATACTTGAACAAGAAAGGAGAGGATGACGACTTCTTTTTCATGGGATTGCTACAATATAACAAAGGGGTCACCGCACTACTGCACTTGTTTCATCGCACAAATTTTCTTTAGTTGCCGGAGACGATGGGAGTTGCCGGAGATGATGGGTTCGGGTGTTTAGAATGGGAAATAAAAATTAAAAAACGTGATTTGAATAATGAGAGATTCGGTAAGCGATAAAAGGGTAAAGTTGTAATTGTATAATACAAACATATTATCAAATCAATCATATACCCTCTATTTGAAATATTTTAAAATACCAAATACGTCAAACTTCATAGACTTTTTGGCAATTTTCTCTCTCTTTTTTTTTTTTTTTTATAATAAAGAGAAGATAATTTAGTCTTTTAAGTTCTCTGTCCAATGGAACCCGTCATTCTTGGAGAGAGGATTGTATCCGCTCCTCTTAACTTCCTCTTCTCTGAACCGTGTTAGGGGCCGGCACATCAGCGCCGAAAAGTGATATGCACCCCCCCCCAAAAGTGAAAATCACTTCTCGACGCCGATGTGCCTGCCCCGTGACAAGGGGCAGAGAGGAGGGAAGTTAAGAGGAGTGGATATAATCCACCCTCTCATTCTTGTTCCCTTTTTTATGCACATCTCTCTCTAACCGACAACAACCCATATTCTGGCTTAATCGATCATCAACGATAAAAAAAGGTCAAATAATCAAACTTTGCAATTGTATTCTTGAATATTGTAGATCAACGTTTGCAACTTGTTTCAATTGATAAAGGGTAGGAATCCATCATAATTGCCAACAAAAAAAAAAAAAAAAACTCAAACCAAAAACCATAAGAAATTGTTTGAGTTTCTTCTACTCAAACACACCAATAAATAAATGGGATAAGGTGTGAGGAATAATCCATTTTGACCTTCCAATTTTTGAGGATAGGGGATAAAAATAGAGGTTTCCATCTAAAATCTAGTGTTTGTTCGCGTTGCCTTCTTGAGATCTAAAGTCAAGTTGATATCGCAAGGCTTGTTATCTTCATTAAAAAAAAAAAGATTTCTTGAAACTTGAAGATAAAAAAGAAAAAGGAAAACATTACAATTCCTTCAACCCTCTTTTCTTGGTTTTTCTTCATGGACCTGTGAAACATAAGCATTGTGTTGGCACCATCTTAAAAAAATC
>JAOXJP010061953.1:0-15629 GCA_025762735.1 Platanus orientalis | reverse complement strand
TCGCAACGCAACTGTGAGAATCATAATCAAATTTGGGTATGTGGGTTAAAATTGGCTCTGAAAGTGCCCACATTGACCTGTACCAGTGAAGTAGGGGCAAAAGGGTAAAATTGATTTTTGAAATCTTCATATGAAAGATAGACCTTAAGATTTGTGAGCCATAGGCTCTGATTGTCTATAAATCAGATGCCCGAGTTGAAAGTTACGTCTAAAACCCTGAATTGTCTTAGACCAAACTCTGCTTGGACCTATAACTGATTTTTCTTGGGTTTAAATGGGGTGTAATGGAGACCATGATTATTTAGGTTTTAGAGTTGCGATGCCATAAGACCTAACAGGTAGAGAATTTGATCCCTAGTGAATTTTTCAGAGATTTTCGAAGAAAGGTCACCCGATCGAGAAATGTGCCCTAGTTTGGTGAAGAATTGAGTCAACAAGTCATGCTGGGTTTGTGAAAAGGTTTCTTCATTAGGACATTTATCAAAGATCTCAAAAATCCTGAGAAAATAAGCCTGACCTTAAAGGATGTGGACTTCTGGAGAGTTCTCGGGAGCTCACCGAGTGTCCAAGGTTGATAAAGGTGAATTTATTGTATTTTGGAGATAGAATGGGGTAATTGGGGGGCATTGTGCCCTTTAGAGATTTTCTTGGGCGGATTTAGGGCTTACCAGGGTATAGCCACTAACTGATTAAGTTTTTGATTTGTGTCGGGCCTTCAGGGTTTTACCGAAGGTTCAATTGTTGGGGAGAAATGGTGTATTTTGAGAGTGTGGGGGCAAAATGGTAATTTTTTTGCCATTTTATACCCGAATATAGGGATGTTGATGAGGGTTGGAGAATCTTGGAAAAAATAGGCTCCATTGCCCGTGGTTTGAGGTCTTTGGAGGTGTAATGGCAAAATGGTCATTTGCTAGCCTTTCAGGATTTTGATGCTGGAGGCATCGTGAAAGTTGCTAAGACCTAGATGTCTTCATTATGGAGAGTATTTTGGGGAGTTGTGGAGAAAATGGGTTTAAATAGGCATTGATTTGAACCTCTAAGGGTGTAGGGGTAAAATGGTAATTTGTCAGCCTTTCGATGCTTTAATGTGGGAAGGCTTATGAAGGTTGAAAAATTCAAAATGTCTCTGTTGTAGCAGAGATGTTGAAAAACTTGGTTTAATGGGGTTTAATTGGGACTTCTGAAGGTGTAGGGGAAAAAGGTAATTTGCCAACCTTTTAATGCTTCAATGTGGAAAGACTTATGAAGGTTGGAAAATTCAAAATGTCTTTGTTGTAGCAGAGATGTTGGAAAACTGGGTTTAATGGGGTTTAATTGGGACTTCTGAAGGTGTAGGGGAAAATGGTAATTTGTCAGCCTTTTGATGCTTCAATGTGGGAAGGCTTATGAAGGTTGGAAAATTCAAAATGTCTTTATTGTAGTAGAGATGTTGGAAAACTAGGTTTAATGGGGTTTAATTGGGACTTCTTAAGCTGTAGGGAAAAATGGTAATTTGCCAGCCTTTTGATGCTTCAATGTGGGGATGCTTTAATGTGAGAAGTCTTATGAAGGTTGGAAAATTCAAAGTGAAATAGAGTTGATAATTTTGAAATTTGAACCCTCGTAGTCCTAGGGTGTTTTTTGGAAAGATTAGGGCTTGGTCTGATTAATTTTTGGGTGGAATTTAGATATTGACATTGCATTTGGGACCAGAGTTCCCTTTGAGCATGCCTAACTATTTGGGGTTTATAGGGGTCTAGGATCTGACTTTGTCTCTTGCTGTAATGAACCCATTTGACTCCATTAATTAGCCCGAGTCAAAATTTGGGTGCTGACAAATAATATGATGCAGTTCATTCAATATAGAATATCGTTCTGATTAACAATAATATTGTAGAATCAAAGATGGTGTAATGAAATATATTTGTGGGTATCACAGTATCAATGTTATCCCAGTTTGTTCAAGTTGGCAGTCCAAATCAAGAGCAGCAATAATAAACTAGTAATATGCCAACACAGTAAATAGAAAGAAATACTTATCGATATGTTGGTGCATAGGTCATGTAATACATTGTCCTTAAAGTGATATTCATTGGCTACTCCCAAGGTACGGAAGGCTTGTTCAACGATCACATGAATACCAACACCTCTAGCAATAGCTCATAAAGGAAAGTATAGTTACAGGCGAAAGGCTCAGAGCTCTTAGCAACAATATCAAAACTTGATTGTAATCAAAATCAATCAAGACAAAATATAGTAGCAAGGAAGAATATAATTAATTTCTTTGCTCTCCCTTGGTCATAATTCCGTTATTAAAGAATATAGGGCTCCCAATGCATAGCATTTTATCAAGTTGCGTCGCCCATATTAGAAAATTTAATTAATGTTCATTCAGCGCTAAATCTATACACATTAGGATGCCTAATGCATATGGGTTTTTAGTTGTTATACATTAGTATATACTATCTATAACTTTATACCATTTAAATGAATATATTAATAATAAATTAATTATAAAATAATATTCGCAGTGTACACAGACGCCATGCCATGGCTCGGCTCAATTTGGTTCACACGCATGATGCAAACAAACAACCAACCCCTCATCTCTAGAACCCTATTGCCCCTTAAGTTCCTCCCTTTACTTATAAGATGGAATTGGAAGTTCTCCACTTCTAATATGGGACTAAACTTTCAAGAGAAAAGTGCTCTTGAGTGGGTTTGGTTTAGGTTTAGGAGGAAACACCAAAAATTAACTGATTTGTTTTAATTCAAACTTCCCTCCAATTGTTTTATAGAAAGCTTTTAAGCTTAAGTCAAGGTAATGGGCCTACTTAGCTTACATAACTAAACAACCCACAAAAGATTCAATTTTAAATCTTTAAATATAAAATAATTTTAGCAATTCCGTACAAGATACAAAATTGAAATAAATCTAAAATCATAAATATTGACAAACAATTTTTTTAAGAGCCAAAAAAAAGTTATATAGGTATCCATGTCTAAAAGACTATGAACCAACCATTGGTATAACAATCTAGTATTCATAGTAGTTAGTAGACCAAAGTCCTATGAACCAGACTACTTTAATTTAAATCAACTAAGATTGTCATCCACAATTCTCTTTAAAATCATTGGCATTCTATCGGGTTGGCACTGTTACTGGCTATGTGTCGTACTTGGATGCTAATGAGCACTCTAGAAAACCAACCCAAGTTCTCATAGGAGGTGGCTCCACCCCCACACTCAAGTAAGTGAATCTATCAAGTGTGTACTGTAATTAAACACACCACTCATAAGAGTTATAGATTCATTAAGAGTTCTAAGACTCGTCCTTATTACATTGCAGTGTACATTGTTTACATCATAAGGATGGACACAAATGACGGTGTCACTTGAGTTTTCCAATGACTTGTTTTTACCCATATGAACCTGTTTTATGGGATCGTCAATTACATAAGTTGGGTTTCCATCATTATCAATTCATGATTTAGTCTTAAGCCCTATCCCCCTTGATGTTTTCATCACTCATCACTAACCCTTTAGTCAATGGTTTAGTTAAAGGATCTACTAAATTCTTTTCTGACATTACATAATCCAGGGGCATAACCCCATCATTAACTAACTGCTTTACCACATTATGTATTAGGTGTATATGCCTGTTTTTCCCATTATAATTTTTGCTACTTGTTCGAGTAATTGCAGTTTGATTGTTACAGTGTAAAGACATTGACAATATTGGTATAGTCCATAAAGGAACATCATTTCTATGTCATTCAACTTCATTATCTATTTTCTTTAAGGCAATAAATTATACTTCCATGTTGAAAATGTCTTGCATGTTTTATTAGTCGATTTTTATAAAATCGCACCACCTCTTAATGTGAAAAAATAACCACTAGTGTATTTTATATCATTTGAATCTAAAATCCAGTTAGCATCACAGTACCCTTCAAGTACTGCTGGAACACCACTATATAATAATACAAAATCAGTAGTACCCCTCAAGTACTTTAGGACTCGCTTTATAGCAGTCCAATTTTTTTCATTAGGATTAGATATGTACCTATTTAGTCTTCTTACTGCATATGTTATGTTTGCTCTAGTACTTTTAGTTAAGTAGTTTAAACATCTAATTATTTGTATATATTCCTTATGTAAAAATGGTTATCTTTTATTTTTCGTTAAGTGTATGCTACTATCATAAGGTATTAGTACATGTTTCTTATTAAAGTCGTTAAACCTCTTTAATACGTTTTCTATATAATGTGATTGATTCAACATCAATCCTTCATTCATTTTGTAGATTTTAATTCCTAGAATTATATCTGCCTCCCATGGGTCCTTCATATCAAACTTAGATCCTAAGAACTTCTTTGTATTTTTAACCATTTCTAAATTCATTTTCATAATTATTATGTCATCGACATACAAATAAATTATTATGTCAATTTTCCTAGAAAATTGCTATATACAAATCTGTTAGAATCATTTATGATGTAATCATTCCTTATAAGAGTTTTATCAATTTTTTCATGCCATTGTTTAGGCACTTGTTTTAATCCATAGATTAATTTAACAAGCCTACACACTTTATGTTCTTCTCCTTGGACCACAAATCTTTTATGCTATGTCATAGATTTTTTCCTCTAAATCACTATTTAAGAATGTGGCTTTTATATCTATTTAGTGCACTACCAATTTGTAGATTGAATCTATAGCTATTAATGTCCTAATGGTTGTTATCCTAATAACAGGAGCATAGGTATCAAAATAGTCTATGCCTTTTTTTATCTGTTACCTAAGGCTACTAATCTTGCTTTTAATTTATCTATGGTCCCATTAAGTTTCAATTTCTTTTTTAATATGCACTTACTTCCTATAGCCTTAGTGGCTAGATGAAGATCCACTGGTTTTCAAGTGTGGTTTGTTAATATGGACTCTAAATCATTGTTTAGAGCTTATTTCTAGTAAGTAGCATCTGGTGAGGTTAAAGCTTATTTATAGGTTAATGGGTGTCAATCCACCAAATGGTATATGTATTCATATAAAAGTACTTTGTGTTCTAATAGATAAGTGACAAAATCATCATCTAAATTTGTTGTTTTCCTTATTCTTTTGCTTCTTCTAGGTTGTAATTTATTTTCTTCTTCTATTGTTTTACCATCTTCTATAACTTCTTTAATTTGGTTGTTAGGGGTTTTATTCTTCATTGGGAATATATTGTCAAAGAATTCTATATACTTTGATTTTATTATTATGTTAGGTTCTAAAATATAATTTTTTGTTCTAAGTATCAAAAAATCTATAGGCTACACTGTTATGTGCATATCTTGTAAAGACATAGTCATTTTTTCGTCCTAGTTTTCTTTTCTTAAGATCAGATAATCTTACTTTGATCAGACACCCCCATAAATTCAAGTATTTAAGGTTAAACTTATAGCCTTTCCATAGTTTGTAAGGTGTCTTGCCAATTTTCTTATAAGATATCCTATTTTGTAATGACTGACAAAGAGAATTGTTTCCCCCCACATATTCAGTGGTAAACCTGAACTAATTAGCATTACATTCACATTTTCTTTAAAGTTTAATTCTTAAGTTCTGTAACTCCATTTGACTCTGATATGTAGGGTGTAGTCATTTTATAGATAATGCCATGTGACTCATAATAACCTTTAAATAGGCTAGAGTCATATTCACTACCTCTATCAGTCTTAAGTCTTTTAATTGTCTTTCCTAATATGTTTTAAACTTTTGTTTTGTATTTTATAAACATTTCCTTAACTTCATCTTTATTTCTCAGCAAATAAAGAGTAGTGAAGTGTGAGTAGTCATCTAAAAATGTTATGTAAAACCTTTTTCCTCCTTTAGTTTCATGATTCTTCAAGTCTCCAAGATCATTATGTATAAGTTCAAGTAATTCATTTTCTCTTTCTACTGGTTTTGGTTTCTTTTTAATGTGTTTTGATTCTACACAAATTTCACATTTATATGTTTTATCATCATCTCGATTTGAAACTAAATATAATCGTTTCATCTTTTTTACATAGGACATTCTTAAATTTCCTAACCTACCATGCCACATACTCATAAAGTTAACGAAGTAAATAGAAGAATTTACAACTTTCTTTATTAATTCTAAAATATTCAATAAAAAGAGAACCCCATTATAATAACCTTTCCTAACAAAGACCCCGTTCATATCAGTTTTTCAGACTCAAATATGAGTTGTAATCTTGCCTTATTTAGTAGTGCTCCAGAGATCAAGTTATACAGCAAATCAAGTACGTGGAGGACATTCCTCAACTTTAGAATCTTTCAAGAAATGAGTCTTAGTTTGATTATCCTTTTCCCTACAACAGAAGAAGTGTTTGAGTTTTCTATAAAAACATTTTCACAATCTCCTACAACCTTATAGGAAGTAAAAGAATTTTTGTCACAACAGATATGCTTAGTAGCTCCAGTGCCCACCACCTATTCCTTAGTGTTCGCGATGTAGTTTATCTCAATAATCATCACAGTAATTTTTTCTTCTACTTCTATCACATTAACCTTGACACTTTTTTTCTTCCTATGGAGACACACTTATGTAGGATGACCATATTTCCCACACACAAAATACTCCCCATCTAGTTTCTTAAAATTTTTCTTGAATTTCTTATTGTTCTTAAAAAAAAATTCTTTCCCCTTCAATTTCTTTTCTTTCTTAGCTTTTTGAGTTCCTTCATTTCTATAATGTTTGTGTGTGATTCCATTTCTTTGAATTTTTTTTTCTTTCTTTCAAATGGTTATTTTCTTTAGATCTGATATAATAATGGGTTCTTTAGTGGCAAATTCTTTCACTTCTGCCTCATGTTATTTTGGTAATCTTTCTAAGAATAAGGCATTGTTTCAAAGAGAACCCCTACTACAAATTTTTTTTGCCTAGGTCATACCATCTGCCTTCAATTGAGTTACCAGGTTTTGGAACTCATGAATCTATGTGGACACAAATTTATCGTTCCTCATTTTAAAGTCAAGGAAACTTTTGATCACATGTTTTTTTTTCCATTCATCTTCTATTCTATACTTCTCCTCTAGGGCCTACCAAACATCTCTGGAAAATTCTTCTACATAGTAAATATCATGTAGTTTATTTGATAATGCATTCGATATAGCATTCAAACGTATCTTGTTGGCTCTATTCCAATTATAAGATGTCCTAGACCGTGTAGGTTCTAGCTGGTCCTCAGATTCCTAGACCCTTGGTTCAAGCAGTACATATGCCACATTGTCCATCTCGAGCAAGTAAAGAATCCTCTTTTACTACCTCTTAAAGTAGGAACTATTAAATGGCACTACCTTAGATATATCAATTATAGTATAGTCCATGTCTAAATATCAGAAGTTTGATTGTGTGTCAAGACTGTCAATGTGCAGACCAAGTTCTGAATCAGTAAAACCAAATATCACTTTAAGATTGTAAGAAATATAGTATAGTTCTGTGATGTGTCCGCAAGGTTGCACAAACAATAGATAATCGACAGTATGATGCAGTTCTTTCAATATAAAATATCATTCAAGCATACTTAGATAGATGATTGACAACAGTACTACAGAATCAGAGATGGTGTAATGAAATATGTCTATAGGTACTCACAATATCAATGTTATCGTAATCCGTTCAAGTTGGCAGTCCAATTCAAGAGCAACAAAAATAAACAAGTAATCTACAAATATAGTAAACAAATAGAAATACTTATCGATATCTTGATGCATAGGTCATGTAATACACTATCTTTAAAGTGATATTTGTCGGCCACTCTCAAGATACGAAAAGCCTATTCAACAATCACCTCCAAGAACACTAACACCTCTAACAATACTTAGTACAGGCAAGTAGAGTTACAAGCGAATGACTCAGAGCTCTTAGCAAAATATCAAAACTCGATCATAATCAAAATCAATCAAGACAAAATACATTAGCAAGGTAGAAAACGATTAATTTCTCTACATATCTCCTTTAATCACAATTTTGTTATTAAAGAAGTTAGGATGCCCAATGTATGGCATCTTACCAAGTTGGGATTCCAATATTAGGAAATTTAATTAATGTTAATTTGGTGCTAAATCTATATACATTAGGATGCCTACTATGTATGGATTCTTAGCCATTACACATTAGTCTATACTATATATAACTTTAGGCCATTTAAAGAAAGACATTAATTATAAAATAATATATGTTGGTCACACGTCACGCCATGATCCAACCTGACCCGGCTCGATTCGTGTGTGTGATGCAAACAAAAAAACCTACCCCTCTTTTCTAGAACCCCATTTACCCTTAGGTTCCACCCTTTACTTATAAGTTGGTGTTGGAAGTTCTCCACTTCCAATGTGGGACTAAACTTTCAAGAGGAAAAGGTTTTTAAGTAGGTTTATTTTGAGTTTAAGAGGGAACCATCAAAAGTTAAATGAATTGTTTTAATTTAAGTTGACTTCCCTCTAATTATTTTATAGAACACTTTTGGGCTTAAGTCAAGGTAGTGGGCCTACTTAGCGCATATATCTAAATAGGCGAAAAACTTCTATTTTGAATCTTTAAATATAAAACAATCTTAACACACATTATATAATTCTTATTGGGAATATGGTAGCACATGAGAATTTACCTCTCAATTTAATTTTATCATTCTTAGGAAAACGTACGTTATCTTCCTCACATAGTAATGCAATCAATGGACTCCTCTACCCATCTTAGTTATGCATAGAAAAACCAGGATTTGAACTCACCTATCAATTCATCCCACTGTTGGAGGAAATTTCTTGAGTTAATCCAGCTAGGCATTAAAAGGATGCTTACCCAGGAGGAAGTTTGAATTTGGGGAGGGGGGCTCACAACATGAGTTATCCATTCCTTCTCTAATGGCATAACATTTCAAATAATAATAATAATGATGGCACAACATTTCAAAACCTAGGGCTTTATAGCGTTGCCATGTAAATTCCTCTTCTCATAATACTCATGGTGATTAAAATGTGTGGAACATGATTAGAAATTGTTTTATAGTGCAAATTCCATCTTCATTAAGGCACCGTCGCTATATATTTCTTGAACCACCTCTTAGGAAATATTCATTTGCAACTTATAAATGTCACATTAATTTTGCTGTTGAACCTCGCATAAAACCACCTATTGGGATCTATTATGTGTGGTATGAAATTTGATTCATTTGTGAACATTTTCATATGAAAGGGAACCTGGAACTATGTGGTTTTATTTTGTCAAGAAATGTGAAACAATAGATTCAATTAGTGTACTTGCACCAAAAATTCACACAACAAAATCAAGATTCCACAAGGGCACTTAGAAACTTGTTTTAATTGCAGGGTTGTAGAGTGATAATTGGGACAATCATTGGAGGAAAAATGTCATCTTGTCGAATCAATATATAAGAAACTCACACAATAAAATCAAGATTCGACAATGGCACTTAGAAATTTGTTTTAATTGGAGGGTTGTGGAGTGATAATTGGGATAATCATTCAAGGACAAATGCCATCTTGTAGAAATCAATATATTCTTTAACATAATATCGGCAAAGGGAAATGAACAAGTTCTTGGAGTCTAGAGATGCTTTATTGCATATATGTTGTGTTGGGTTTATATTATATGTACACACTATTTTGTAAACAACAAGTATTTATTTCATATAAATAAAATACTTTTGTTGAAATGAAAAAAACCACTTACTTGGCTGGACGAATTGACAATAAAACAGTACCAGATTGATCTAGGCTAGTGTTTGATACTATGTCCTTAAGACAGATTTTGCCCCTCGTAGTGGTGTTTATGAACTCTTTGAGCATCTACCTCACAGGATACAAGGATTTGTACACACAGAATAAGCACTACAATCTGTGTGCCTAGCAAATCAAACTTGTGTTGTACTCTCTTTATTAGAACACGAACACATTATCATGCTCTTTATATGCCTAATTTGAAAATCCTCTATGATGCCTAAAGGAACACTACGAATTTTGAATTCGGAATTGAGTAATTAAATAGAGTCAATAAAATGAAGGAGAGACGATTTATTTATAAACTTGTTCATGTCTATTTGGAATAGGAATAGGGACACAACCTTTGATGTTCGAACAGTCGCGAATGTAGAAAGTTGCAATTACATATCTGTATGGAATATACATGTGCCAATAGGTGTAATTTAATAGCCACATGTGTATCTATTCAGTTATAGAAGGCACCAAGGGCATAACTATAAAATCTATACAAATGGACACACCCCCACAAGGGAAAAACTGTAAATACATATCCCCCATAGGTATAACTGAATTTGGGAGAAAGCAAAAAGAAAAATTATTTTATTTTTTCTTATTGACCCAACCCAACCAGGCCTGGTTTGGTTCGGTGCATGTGTGTGTGTGTGTTTAAATATAGACTGGACCCATGTTAGCTAGGTCCTCCCCCATCAACAAAACAACGGGCCCAAACTTATGTTCAACATGAGTTTATATGTACACACAATGTTTTATGGGCTAGTCCATGTGGCACTACTCAAATTCCACACCTTTACCAGTTTTACCAGTGATCAATTAGGCAAGTTTGGAGACAAATTTTCATTCACTCATTAATGGTTTTGAGCATCCAACTATACCATATTATTCTCCTCATTGAGGTGAACATGAACCCATGTGGATCCGCCTAAAAATACTTGTGGGTCTCACTTTTAATTTGGCTCAAAGATGCCTACCCAGTTAGATTTTAAATATGGGCACAGAAAAATCTGGGCACTTTCAAAACCCACTTTGAATCACTTTTTAGTAGAAGCTGCTATTAGTTGAAAGTTGGAACACACAAAAAAATAAAAAAAATCTTAGAAAATGCATTTTATTAAAAAAGGAAAAAAAAATGTTGATTCGGCTAATTTAGAATCGTGTATTATCACTAATCTACAATAGCCAATTAGAGTATAGCTGGAAGATAATAGTTGGCATACCAGTGGATAAGATAACATTTCTTATTTCTCTGAATTCGACTGTGGTTGAGCAAAGAGGATGTCTAAGGTTAGGAGAATGATTGTCTGTCTTGACATAGGCCTATGTACGTGTGTCATTCGTTGACACATGATGCATTTTTGAATTTGGTGTCTCCTTTTTTATACTTGGACACTTTTTTGAACCCCCAACACAATATGTGTCAGCTTATAATGTGGTCTAGGTAAAATGAATGAAGAAAAAATTAACAGTGAGGCTTTTCTATGCTAGGCGTAGAAAACGCCTAGGTCAAGGGGCGACTACATCAGCGTTAGAAGTGATCTACACTCACCCCCAAAAAGTGAAAATCACTTTTGGCGCTTATGTTTATGCCTGTTTGACCATCAGCGAAGGTTAGGGATTGGTGTATAAAATTCAAGCCGAAAAATTAAAGGTCTCAAAGTACCTTTAGGGTGCATTGGTCTTTTAAGAAAAATATCTTTATCAGTTATTAAACCCGGACCGCACATTGACCCAGCAAAGAAGTTGGGTCATCGGGTCATCTGTTCAACCAATGGGTCATTGGTCAAACTGCAGGGTCAATTAAAAATTAAATATATAATATAATGAGTTTAAAAAATTATATTACAATTTTGTATCACATATTCTTGAAATTATAATGTAAATAGGCAAAAATGACATGCATAAAAGGGTATGGTAAAAATGGAAGTTTTGTTTAAATTATTATGTTTGGTGATAAGAACAAAGCCATAGATGGTTCAATGGTCTAGTGGTTAAGACTTTAGGTTTTAAATGTAGTTACCACAGTTCAAATCTTAATAGACCTTGTTTTTGTACTGAAAAACCTGTCGGGTTTATGTGGGTTTAACTGGATTAACTGCAAAAACGATCCATTAGAAAACCCAAACCGTTTCAAGTCTTGGGTCACCTTTTACCGGTCTGACCGGCCGGTCCAGTCTGGGTTTAATAACTATTTATCCTATAAGCTAGTAAAATGTTAAAAGAATTAATGATATTTTAGTAAAATGCCATTTTCTGTAGATTTTGCGCCAAAAGCCTCTCTTTTTCTGGTAATTAGTCAAAACCCCGTCTTAAGGGTAATCTTTTGTTTTTGATACCCTAAGGGAGGTCTTAATATTAGGCTGGATTCGGTAATAAATACTAACCCGACCTAAAATGGTTGGTCGTAACAGCTTCCTACCAGTTTGGTTTTAATCTGAGACGTGATCCTTTGGAAAGTCGGTTTAAGTACAGGGAACCGCATTACTAACCGGTCAATCCAACCATAATAGTTCATTTTCATCTTTGGTTTGTCAAGCATAACCACTAATGAACTGGATTGATGCAACGACCTATCCTCATACTGGTTCAACATCGAGACAGCTTTTTGAAGCTATGTTTGCACACTCCGGATTCTCTACAGCCGTTAAACTATCATTAACATTCTTTATCGTCAACAGTGTGACACAGACAAAAAAAATTAAACTGTCGCCCAAATTTTTGCCCAATATATCGTATTATAGACAATCATAACTCTAATGGTAGTTTAATAGTGGTAAAGGGTACCTAAGTGATGTATACAATGGTTCGCATGGTGACTATTTTGTTTGTTGTTTTCCTAGAGCATTGGGCAACCAAAGGCAAACATGGCTTTGATAGGACCCGCAACATGAAAAAAACAAAAAAGTTTTGAGTCACGAGAGAATAGTGTATAATAGAGACGAAAATGTGGTCTTAGAATATCATGGCTGGTTGAGATGGGTTGGGTCAGAAAATGTCCAATCCTACCCCAAAAAAAATTGACAGTTCTGGCTGATTGGAGGGTCAGGTCAAGCGAATTGTCACTTGTTACATCTATGTATAATAAGTCATGAAGACGCAGTTTGCAATCAACTTGTAATTGAGCCAACTGGTGATAGAAAATGACCTAGATGAGCAGCTTATCAAACACGGTGTTTTGAATGACAATTTGAAGAACTTGTTATGCATAATGGTGATTAAAGGTAATGAAAAATCCAAGTCAAAGAGTGTTCCCAACATCAAGACGTTGTCATACGATGCAAGTTTTGGAACTAGATGGATTAACTTTAAGGCTCAATTCAATAAACGAATGTTGAAGTGCTCCACATATGTGTTGCGAAAGAGACGATCTTGAAGTCTTAGTTGGCCATAAAAATGCAATTGACCCAACTAGCTGTAAAAAATGACTTAGATGAGCAACTTGTCAAACACAGTGTCTTGAATGGAAATTTGAAGAACTTGTTATGCACGACGATGATTAAAGGAAATGAAAAATCCAATTAGGGAGTGTTCCAACGTCAAGACCTTGTAGTACATGACATCAAGTTTTGGAACTAGATAGATTAACATTAACGCTCGACTCAATTCTATGAATGTTGAAGTGCTCTACTTGTGTTTTGAAAGTCAAGAAAACTTAATTCGCTATCAACATTCAATCTATCCAACTAACCACAGAAAATGATTTAGATGAGCAACTTGTCAAGCACGGTGTTATGGATTGTTATGTTTTGACAGCTAATGTAGATGGGACCATCACCACTCTCGCTGTAAACCCTAAATCAGCTAGTCATAACTCTTGAGTTGTATGGTCAGGAATACTTAAGGGTTGGCAAGAAAAGTCTATACAAGTGCAATTAGGTTTTAAATGTAAGGAAGGTGTTGGGTTAAAGTCTTGTATTCAACCCGAGATATAATCCGAATGAAGATCAGAAGAAAACCCCAAAATGACCTTGACCCTTTTTTTTTGGTATCCGGTTCAGGGTCCAGATCCATCCCACGGAGATTAGGGTTTTAGAGTTTATATTTGGGGGTTTCTTGATTTCCATGCTGCCGCACTGTTCATTTTAAACTCCATTTTCTCACATAGTGAAAGCTCTCTCTTTTTTTGCCCGTGGATGTAGGTTTCAAGGCGAACCACATAAATCGTCTTGTTCTTGTTGTGTGTGATTGTTGTTTGCATTATTTTCTCTCTTCTTTGTTGCATACGATCCCAAATCTAAGTTTGTGTAGAGTTCCTCTTAAGTTCTAGACAATTGAATGGACCTTCTCGAGACTATTGAAATAACATTTGTGTTCCTTTTTGTTTTCGATAACGATATAATAACTCTCTTCCATTCCTTTGAGCTTTCCATCCTCTTGGAATGAATAAAAACTGCTGATAAAACACCTCCCCTCATGGATCATATTTCACATCTTGCATTGGGAATCATGGCAATCCAAGGGAAAATCTAATTTTCCTTTTTATATTTTAAATCTTTTTAATAGAGTTGCCTTGGGATGGAGGCTCTTCGTAGCGTCATTCTATTTCAAAACGAACGTACAAAGTTTTATTTTATTTTATTTATTTTGGTAGGAACATGCATAGTTAAACTAAGGGTTTTTCCCAGATCAGATTAATATTTTGGTAAAATTGTAGATAAAGAGGTACAATTAATTAGTGGCCAATTCGGTTTTTGGTGATGTTTAATTACTTTTTTAATCCTAAATCAATTATACAATAAAATAGAAAACTAAATCTCATTCCCGTATATTTTGGTTATTGTCTTCTCGGATTGGTTCTAACAATTAGCACCTAAAGGTTCTCAATAGTATCAACACCTAAAGGTTCTCAAAGGTATCAACACCTTCAAAAAAGAACATGACAATGGCATGGCATAAAAAAGCCAAAACAACATGAGTTTTTCATTCTTTAAGGTCTTAAAACATCATCTCAATACTTACTTAATGCAAAATAAATCTTGAAGATGCCAAGTTGCTAAATTGGTAAAGTCCTGGACATTCATATCACAGACTTGATTTAAAATCCATCTTCACCTCCAAAACATCTGTGAAGTTTCTATACAGATTCTCCAAAATGGAGAAGAAGAATATGTGGAGATGGAAACTGAGCGTAGTGCTGAGAGATAGAGAACAATTACTAAAACGGTAAAGATGGAATAAGAAAGAGAATAGAGATGGAATAGGAAAGGGAATTGGATAGAGAGAAATTCATGGGTAAGGGGTATAAAAGGAAAATTTTAAAATTATTAGACATTAACTATCTTATTCTTTCCAATTTTAATCTTAAAAAACCGATTTGTCCACTAATTAATTTTACCTCATTATTTGACAATTTTGCAAAAATATTGAACCGATTTACAAAAAATCCCTTAAACTAACTAACCTTTCAACAAAGAAAAAGACCTCCTACATCCAATTTGTCTATCCCCCTATGTCCCCACACACAAAGGGGAGGATGTGTAAGTTTAAAATTGTAAAAATAGTTTTCAAATGAAAAAGTAAGTATCCATAAAAATTGGGTGTATAAGGTTAAAACTGTATAAAAAAAAATGCTCAAATGATCATTTTCTCCCTATTTGAAACAGCCACCAAATTAAAAAAAAACCATCATGTGTCAGCCTGTGGTGTGGTGACATGTGGGGTGGGGGGAAGAGATAAATTTGGGTGTAGGAGATCCTTTTCCTTCAACAAAATATAACAACAATAGCAACAACAAACAGCCTTATCCCAACTATTTGGGGTCAGCTACACGAATCCTGTTCTGCCATTCCGCTCTGTTTAGGGCCTTATCTGCTATTAAATTACAAGCTGCCATGTCCCTCTTTACTACCTCCACCCAGGTCAATTTTGGC